>JADRCD010191276.1:0-12658 GCA_019843815.1 Montemys delectorum | reverse complement strand
CTGGAGGCTCCTGAACTTGGACTTGCTACAATTTTAAATATTAGCACATAAAATATATATTTTTATTATCACTATGTATGAAATACATTTTAAGCTTATTTTCCAAAAACTATTTTGTGAATAGTGAGAGAGAAAAATGTTAAGTAAATATTAGTTAAATATTTTATACAATTATTAACCATAGCAAATGTATCTTTTAGTTAGAGTCTAGATGATCAAATACAAATACAGTGTATCTGAATTATGAATGATTTCATTATTCAGTCAGTCTGGTGACCAGACTAAGCCGTGACATCCCTGCCTATATGTCTGGTGCCGATTTAACAATTGTGTGAAGAGAAACTAGATTAATAACTGAGCAAATATGAGCTGAATATTTTCTTCTATTATTTTGCCAAGTAAGCAAACATACTGTATTACTTCCAAATCAATCTTAACTGGATTTTCTAGTACGTACTGCAAGTTGCCACAAGCAAGAGTAATTTCTTATATGCAAGTCGCTGAGTGGGTATTACTGAAATGAAACTGATTCGGAATCACTCCCGTGGAAGCCTCCTTCCGTTTTTGTTAATTTTGAAATCAGTTGTAATAAAACCAGAGTCTTGCTACATTCTTTTCAAGATTATGTTTTACCTGAAAAGCGTTAGATTCTTATGAAAAATATTCTTGTTGGGACCATATAAGAAATGAGTTTTTATAAAATAATTTTATCAAATGAGATTTTCTAAAACAATTTTATAAAATGAACAATCTAATAAGCATTTTGATACAAGAATGACAATTTGTTTTTGCTATCAAACACAACACCCTGAAGGAAGGAAAGGCCTTAAACATTGCTTATAAGTGATCTCCATGCGACTATTTAAAATTGTAATCAAATGGGGGAAATTAATGAAGGTTTTTATATTACTTTTAAGAATTATTATTTACAATTTTAATTTTTCTTGAGAACTTCTTGTTTATGATCTTATATCATATGTCCATACATTTATATATAATCAAGTATGGTCCTATCCACCTGCTTTGTCTGACTCTAACTCCTACCCTGTCCTCCTCAATACACCCACAACAAAGTATCATGTATTCATTTGTTTTTTGTTTTGTTTTAAATAACCCACTATTTGTTTGTCTGTTTGGAGTGCAGCATCGAAGAGAGCATGGGAATTCTACCAATAGCCACGTTCTCAAATCAGAGTGAGGTTCCCTTCCCCTCAAAATCATGGCCCATAGTTCCTCAGGAAGAAGTCAAACCTGGAGATCATCTATTCCATGGACTACTGGAGTTTGGGTGGCTTGATCATGTGTAGATCTTCTGCAGGTTTTCCTGGATGCTGTAGGCTTATGGGTGTGATAGCTGTGACATCTCCAAGGGCAGCCATTCACAGTGACTCTTGCACTCCTTAGTATTCTCTCCATCTCCTATTGCACAGTGCCTAACTAGACCTGGTGGGATTAAGTTGTTAAGAATGTCACATTCAGGGCAAGAATTTCTCTGTGTTTTTCTTTATGAAAGTGTTCTTTTAGATTCTGTATCTTACATAAAAATCTCAAGAGATAAGTATTAAGATTGGTGTCAGTGTCCAATGAAATTTTATGCCCAAATGAATGTTTATATACTGTAAAATAATTTTTCATGTATTACTGCCTTAAAAATACTTAATTAACAACTATGATGCTCTCAACATTATACAGGTGCTGTCCAAGTATTCGGTCATGTTAACTCCTACCACTATCAGTTAAAATATAATTTAATTTATATACTAACATAATTTTATTAGTATATTTTCCCTAACCAGCTTTATTCTATGATTAATATGGGAAATAAGAATATGATAAAATATATGTGAAAAATTTTTTAGTAAAAAAGTTTTTGTGAAAAAATATTAAAGAGTAATTATTCTATATATGGCTAGAGCACTTCCTTTTTAAGGAATGTTTTGAAATTTATTTTATCCTTCTTATTAAAAATAGATTATTTTCTTATATGATACATTATATCTTGATTACATCTCATTTCGCTCTCCTCTTCCATGTTCTTCCCCACCTCCATTCCCATCAAAATCCACCCCTCTTTTGCCTCTCATCAGAAAAGAGAAGGATTCTAGAGAGACAACAAAAAACATAACAAAAGAAAATGTAAGATATTCTTCCTTATATTTATATCGATAAACTTTTATGTGTATTTTTGAATAAAAACCCTTAGGCTCCAGAAATAGGTCAGTGTGTAAAAAGTTTAGCCATGTCATTTCAAGGATCAGAGTTTGAGTTCTCTTGGTGTCTTGCATACATAATAGACCAGATAGAACAGAATGTATTTCTAACCCCAGCATTTATTAGAGAAGATGGGATATGGAGACAGCAGACTCCAAGTAATAATTTGTATGATATATTTGAGCTTTGTTTTTTAAATCCTTAAGCTGGGAATTGTTCTATTTTCATTTTGTTGCTGTGATAAAAACACTCTGACAAAAGCCAGTGTCAGTAGAAAGGGACTTATTCCCAGCGTCCACATGTCCTACTTACGATCCATTATTGTTAGGAAGCCAAGCCAGGAAGTGCCAATGGCCAGGCCTCACATTCACAGTAAGAGAACAGTGGAATGGGTGTCTAATGCTCTCTTCTCTGCTTGTACTTAGTCAGGCTTCTCCATGTTTAGGGAACGGTGCTGCCTAGGGCGGGATGTGTCTTCCCAAATGCATTATTTAAGATAATCCTAATGGCATGTCCACAGTGCAACCTGACTTTAAAAAAGATTATTTTCCCGGATGATTCTAGGCTGTGTGTAGTTGACAATTATGATAAACATCACAGACATGATTGCTTTCTACTTTTAGTTGTATTAACTCAAAAATAGTTAAGAAAACTTCACACTTACAAAAGTATCTATTTGAGATGACTTTAATGTATTTATAAATATGTAGTTATTAATGTGTTTTGGTTTTGTCTGTACTGTCTGTACTGGATACATTCAATTAAGCTCTAAGCCACTTTCAATGAGCATATTAAGTATATTTTTTGTTTGGTTTTGTTCTTTGAACTTGGCATATGCAATCCTATTTCATGATTACTCCTTGTGCCACCAATACTATTGAGAATTAATGGAAAAATAATTAATGATTTGGCCCACTGCCTTTGGATTAATTTTGCTAACTAAAATGTATTTCTCATGGTTGAAGGTACAGTTTAATGGTAAAAGTCATTGCCATCATGACTGAGGTCCCAGGTTCAATCCCTGAACCCAGGTTCAATCAGCATGGAAAAGGAATAGATCAAAAGAAAAACCTTTTCCTCCATGATAGTTAGTATTAGCACTATAGGAATTTCCCTTTCGCGGCACATATGCATAGGAATGTGTGTATGTGTGTATGTATCTGTATGTGTTTTTATGTGCATGTATCTGTATGTGTATTTGTGCATGTATCCTTGTGTGTATGTTTATGTGTTTGTGTATGTGGTCAGTGAGAGTCATTGACCATTCGCACTTCACACTTTGCTGACAGGTAGTCAATTCATTTGAATGATATAAAATGATTTCAGCTCATGCCATTAATTTTGTGTTATCTATTTATGACAGTATGAGGATCATGTCAGCTAACCAAAGTTCATGTTAATATGCATGTTATATGCATGTTTGTACATGTTGAGCTTTGTTTAGTTAAGAGCGTAGTTATACAATAACAGCACTCATGTTTGAATATTGAATCCAGAGAATATGCTTTGATGCTCACTCCTTAAGCGTGTGAACTGGAAGCACTTACTGTTCCTAACAGAGTAGGCTAGTAGAAGGCGTTTCAGCGCTGAACCTACAGTCCTTAATTAACAGCAAATATTGAGTGGGAAGATACCTGCATTCTCAGTCTTGTATCCGGATGATTTCAGTAAGGTGAAAACACTGGGCATTGTGATCACCAATACAATGGAAGATCTGATTCACGTTCGTTAGATCGAATGGCCTCATACAATACATCCCAGGTGAAGAATCTTGTACACACTCAATATCAGAAATGAACCCATTAACTATCAACAAACTGATAAAAGTTTGAGCATGCCCCCACCAGTCACTGACCATTCACACCTCCCACTTTCCTGACAGATAGTCAATTTATTTGAATGATATAAAATGATTTCAGCTCATGCCATTAATTTTGTGTTATCCATTTATGACGGTATGAGGATCATGTCAGCTAACCAAAGTTCATGTCTTTAATTTATTTTTTACACTCCATATTCCAACTGCTACACATCCCACACCTCCCCGCCCCACCCCCTGTCTCCATTTGGATATTCCTACCCCCCCACCCCACCTGACCTCTAAATTCCCTGGGACCTCCAGTCTCTTGAGGGTTAGGTGCAACACAGACCTGGAGGTTCTCTACTGTATGTGTGTTGGAGGCCTCATACCAGCTGATGTTGTCTGTTTGGTGGTCCAGAGATATCTTGGGGGTCCAGATTAATTGAGACTGGTGGTCCTCCTACAGGATCGCCCTTCTCCTCAGCTTCTTTTAGCCTTCCCTAATTCAACAACGGGGGTCAGCTGCTTCTGTCCATTGGTTGGGAGTAAATATCTGCATCTGAATCTTTCCACTGCTTGTTAAGTCTCTAGAAGGGCAGTCATGCTAGGTCTCTTTTTGAGAGTGCTCCATAGGAATGAGGCTATCCTGAGTTTTGCAGGCAAATGAATGGAACTAGAAAATATCATCCTGAGTGAGGTAACTCAGACCCAAAAGTATATTAACAACAACAACAACAACAACAACAACAACAACAACAACAACAACAACTGTACAGAATTCCCAAGATATAGTCCACAGGACTCAAAAGATGAGAAGCTGAAGGGCCCAAATGAAGATGCCTCAGTCCCTCTTGGGAGAGAGAAGAACGCAATCACAAGTGGGGAGGGAGGGAGGAACCTGGAAAGGAAAGTGGTTGGGGGGTAGTAAGGGGGAGAGGGGAACCTGATCTGGGATTGGGTGAGGGGAAAGGACTGAAGCCCTGAGGGCCAGCAGAAAGAATGGAATCAGACAACCTCAGGAAATAGGAAGTTGGGAGGACCCTCCAGAATGCACCAGAGACCTGGGAGGTAAGAGACTCTCGGGACTTAAAGGGAGGAACCTTAGATGAAATGCTAGACAGTAGGGAGAGGGAACTTATAGAGCCCACCTCCAGTGGGAAGACAGGGGGTCAAATGAGGGAGGGGGTTGCCATCCCATAGTCACATCTCTGACCTATAATTGTTCCTGTCCAAATGAATTACAGGGATGGAAATGGAGAGGAGCCTGAGAAAAAGAAGGTCCAGCAGCAGCCCAAAGTGGGATCCAGCTCAAGGGGAGGTCCCAATGCCCTACAGTATTACTCAGGCTGTGGATGCCCACATAAAGATTTTATGAAGATTGTTGAGTTCTGATGTGGCCTTGCATTGAAGTAAATTAGTCTGTCATCATTAATTTGAAAGAAGACACTTTGTCACCCACTGTTTGCTTTCTCACCTCAGCTCGATGTGCTGATGGAAGCAATTAAGCAATAGCATTTATCACCCAGAGAGGATTCCCATGAGTTCTGCAGAACCAGATCATAGTCTCAAAAATAAAATAGACTTAAAAGTGGTAATCCAATAATAGACCACGTCTCTCTACCTTCTTTTCTTTTCTTTTTCTGATGAATAAAGGGCTCGGATCAAAGAAGAGCAGATCTCACAAATATCACCTAGTATGAGACAAACATACCTACAAACATGACAAATAAATAACAAAATTTCTCTTGTTAATAAAACACCAAGTAATAAAATATATGCAACTTTTATTTTTCTTCATTCTCACTACACCTGTTGCTTTCTGCATTGATGTGTGAAATTACCTGAGAAAAGCAAGGTGATGCAGAAGGGGCTTCTTTGGACTCATGGCTTTAGGGCATATAGTCAGTCATTGAGAGAAAAACCTGTCTGGAGAGGCTGGCTATCTGCCTGTGCTGGGAAACTCGAACCCCAGTCTGTTACATGGAAGCATCAGGAACCAATGAATTAGATGAGAAGCCAGAACTCCATAAGGCTACAGATCCATCCTTATGGCCCTCTGTCTGCCAGTGTGTTTCCATGTCTTCCAAACCGTCACTATGAGCTGGCATCCAAATATTCAAACTCTTTAATTGTGTGGAATATTTCTTATTGTCAACTTTCAAATAATTCAACAACAGACCCTAACCTTACCCTAAGGAAGAACCAAGAAACTTGGAAAAGAAGCTACAATTTCAGATAATTAGTATGCTACCTAAAAAGTCTCCTGGGACCAGACAGGTAACTAAAGGGACACAGAGCCCACATCTGTGTGGCTGTAACTGTGAAGGACGCTCTCAGGACCTCGAAGAGCTGCTGCACTTCACAGGTAGGAAACAAGTGTACTTCATGCTCTAACTGTGTTTTCACTAACCGTAGCCCACACAGCAGACAAACTGCAGGCTTATAGCCTGCTGAACTGAAATATCATGGTTCAAAGAGATGCCATGTCACTGACCTGGCTTGTACCACATTAACTGGTAATAGAGTGTGCTTGTGTTCTCTAGCTTCGGGACATAGTGTTTTCCTGACAAGCTTCTTGAATAGCTTGTCATTTCTAGGTTAAATAAAATGTGTGCAGTTTTATTTAGTTAAGAAATAAACTAGTTCTGACTCATCTTTCAGAACACAAACAGATACTCTGCTCTTCTCAGTGCAGTTTCATTAAAGACATTGAGCAGTCCTTATAACTCTTAGAAATTAAGGAGACTCCCTTCTAGTTCATGAACTAAAACATGGAACAAAGGACAAAGAATGAAAACATACAGCAAAATCACACATATCACACACACACACACACACACACACACACGAGAGAGAGAGAGAGAGAGAGAGAGAGAGAGAGAGAGAGAGAGAGAGAGAGAATATTAATGTCCTTGTGTTAACATCATTCTTCATGTGTGTTCTCTTCCAATCAGAGCTGACTGCCACAGAGAATTTGGTACCATCTTTCTATTCTCAAGGCAGGAAAGAGTTTGTCTTCCTTTTCCTCTCCAGCAAATTCAAGCCCAACTGTGTCCTCCTAAAATCTTTCCCAATTTGTTTCTCTTGCTTTGTTTCATTCTTGATCTTTTTTGTCTTTCTTTTCAACCATAGCCTTCAACTAAACTAAGCAAAATGAGGCAAAATGCAAAAGTATATCTTAGTTTAAATGACATAATCCTTAACTTGTAACATTCAAACTCCAGAAGTTTATTAATGGGATCCAGTGCATGTAGTGAGGTAGAAGGAGTAGGGAGAAGATAAATGTTCCATGGAGAGGATATGAAAGTCCCGTTCTAAGATATCTCCACACATTTTTACCAAGGAGCATCCATGAGTGACAGGCAGGGCAACTGTAGCAGTGGCCAAATCCAAGTATGTTCTTTGCTTAACAGGTCACATGTGAAGCCATGCATTGAGTGATGGTTTAACCAGCATGGAAACTTTGTATGTCTGCTTAATGTGTGTTTACTACATCCAGGTCTTTGTATTGTTGGTGTCATATATGATATATCCTCAAGGAAGCGTCAAGCCTTGGCATTTAAATGTTCAGATGAACATTTGGCTATATAAATTTCTAAACATTAGAAGTACATGTTTTTGTTTTTGTTTTTTTTTTTTATCTTGGGAGAAAAGCTTATTTCTTTCAAAGTCAGAAATTTTGTTTCCAAAGTTCTGTAGTTTCATCCTGATTACTGCAGATTTATTTCAAAGGTTTCTTAGCTCTCACAGAGACTTGGGAATCATGTTGGTTTTGAGGGTTATTCACTTCTGGAGATTACTCATGAGAAATTTTACATAAGCTTTCATAGACTCGTTGAATAACATCCAGGAAAGAGAATCATATTTAAATGCAGCACTTATGTTCCCAGAAATGGAGTCTGAAGTTTAGAGAAGAGCACTAATGTGACAATTGATACTTAAAAATAAACCTGAGACCCAGAGCCTGTAGTCTTAGTGGCTCTTCAATTAGCTTTGTTCCATAGAGTTCTGCTCATGTAGTCTATGTTCTAAGAGTGTGCATGCTCTACCTGGAGATATTAGATCCTGTGTGAGGCTCTTTGATGATCAGCCATGTATGGCTTTTTAACCAAGAAAGGTGGTTAGCACAGGACGTAGGATTTCGACTTCTCACAAGAAAAAAGAAATCAAGTGGTTTACAATATAATGATGTGTAATCAGGAAATTACAAGAAATGAGTTATTTGCCTGTAATAAATGTTTCGTAAAAAAGTACATAACACATAGTCTAATGGCTTTGCATATACCTCCCTGCTAAATAAAGTAATAGAACATTACCAAAGACTGTGTATAATCTGTAATTTCAGTATTTTATGTGATTATTTCATATAAATGTCTGTAGATATATGAAATAATGCATATATAGGTACATATACATATACATCACACTCACATACACATACACATATATAATGTACTAGAAGTAATGGAGTCAATATTTTAAAAGGGAGAATTTCCCAATAACTTCAGAGTAGATCTAGAACTACAAATTAACCTGTACTGCACTGCAACCAGGCAGGCACACATGAGCAAACACTATGCCTTCAGTTCAGAATAATTATAAAGTTTTTGCTAAAAAACAGGTTTGACTTCAAAATAAGGAAATACAATAAAAACAAGGAAACACAATACGTATTTATCAAAAATACTCTCTAATTTTTCCTCAGAAAATAAACTAAAGTCTTAGGTTTTGAGTAAATAGCGTCGGAAGATTAAGAAAGAGACATAGTAATTTGGAATTTAGACTTAAATTTATTCCCTCTTGGTTAAAAACCTGTGGCTGTTTCCCCAACCATTACAAACTATGTGTTGATGTGTGGCATTAAATGGTAAGTGATTAGAAGGGCTTAACCCATTGCATGTCACCTCATATATTTTAGGGAAATGATAACTATGATTACTCTTCCTTTTGAAGATGGTTTGAATATCTCAAAGTAGTACTTAGTCTGAAATGTGTTCATGAGTAACAGAGCTTCCCATAGTCAAAACCAAGTGTTTGTCAGGTGGGATTGGTTATTTTGAATACCAGTTCCCATGGAAGCTGACATAATATAGCTGAAACTCTGTTTGTATTGAATTGTGGTATTTCCTGTCTCTGTCTCTGTCTCTGTCTCTGACTCTGCCTCTCTGTCTCTGTCTCTGTCTGTCTCTGTCTCTGTCTGTCTCTGTCTCTGTCTCTGTCTCTCTCTCTCTCTCTCTCTCTCTCTCTCTCTCTCTCTCTCTCTCTCTCACACACACACAAAATCTTTGACTATAACAAGTAGTCTCTCTCTCTCAATGGAGAATATTGGATCTTAGCCATTGTTGATTCAATTTAGAATCCACTACACTGAATCAGAGATATGGTAAATAATATATATGTATTAATTCTTATGCAAGTTTTTAACCAATGTCAAACTTGGATTGACATTGTATAAATTTGTTTTAAAAGGAATTTCAACTGTTGTATTGAATGAAAAATCTTTTATTGCTAGGTAGTCTGAAAAGACAAATTCCCCCAAATAGTAATTTCTTTTTTGTTTAGTTTTGCTGGGTTTTGTTTGTTTGTTTTTGTTTTGGTAAAGACGGATCTATGAAGAACAATCTGAAAGCCATGAAGGCCATTTGTGTTTATCTCCCTGAAAAGATAGTGTGAGGAAAACTCTTTGTTCATTCTCCAATCTAGGTACCCATGAAAGTAAATCACAATGTGATGTGAATTGGGATTATAAATGATTTTATAGTTGAGTGTCACCACAAAGTAAGGAGCTACATCAAAGTATCACAGCATTAGGAAGGTGGTGAACCACCATTTTACATCATCATTTCTTTTTAAAACTCTAGCACAGTGCCCTGGTTGGGGAATTGTTACTATTGGTTGAGAGAGTGAATGATATGGAACACTACTCACTTTATTTACAAATCTCTACTTTTTATGCCAATTTTACAATTTTGTGTGGGCATCTTGTCAGCCTTGGAATGCTGTCAATATACTATAGGAACCTATTTTCAGGTCTTTGGAGATTAACATTTTGTGGTGCTCATATAACAGAACATCAGCATTTGTTGATGGACATTTGAAATGTTGTTCTATAAATAAACCTTAAATATGTATCTCAGAGAAAGAGGATCTCTTGCTCTGTTTAGGACATTGTAATTTGAAGGCAGTAAGCAGAGACTCTAAAACACTCTGAACTCCAGTGTCAGAATGCTGTGCTTGGCTGGTCTGTGAGCTGAAATGCAAGAGAAAGATGTAGGAACAAGACAACAAGCATCAACTACTCAGTAAGTGATAAATTCATTATTATCCAAATGGAATTAAAATAGAGATATAGAAACATTTAGGTAAGCAGTAGAGATCAGGGTAGTGTTAAATGAAAATGAAGATCAAAGAGTCATGCTAGCTTATTGCTCTCCATTTCTATGGTAACACCTCATGATCCCATTAGTGGCCCAGGTTAGCTCCCTCCACTGTACCACCTTTTTGTATGAGTGCTTTCTAATAATAGATTCTGTGGACTCAGTAGTGTCAGACTTCCACTAATGTATAAAATTGTACAAAAAACTGTGTAATAATTGTATAAAGATTTATAAAATTTATTTTAAAATCTCTTCATCTAGGAAGTGTTTGTCTCTTTTGTAAGGTTCACCTGACTTAAGACTGTATGAATCTTCACTTCCAGCAACTGTCTCATACACTTTGTTTTATGTCTTCTGTTGTTGTGATGAACTCTATGGCTAAAAGCAACCTGAAATGAAAACAGTTTCTTTCTTTTATGCTTCCTTGTAACAGTTCATCACCTAAGGATGAAGTCAGAGCAGGAACTGAGAAGGGGCAGGAACCTGAAGGCCGAAGCTGATGTACAGGCCGTGGAAAAGTGTTGCTTACTGGGTCTGCTTTCTTATAGCCTAGGAACAGCACCACCCACAATGAACTGTCCTTGACCAGTAATCACTAATTTATAAAATGACCTATAAGCTTGTCTATTGCTGGACCTTATGGAAGTTCTATGACTCAGAAGACTAACTGGTGTCAACATAAAACTACAAATTGCTACCATCTATATGTTGCTGTCCTGTAAAGATGCTTGAACGATGGTATAGTATTTCCGCAATATTTGTGCCATTCTTACTGTACTTGCTCAGTGAATAAGACGAGATATGAATTAAGCGTCACTGCTCTTTGATGCTCTGACTCCCTGCAGTAGATCCTCACTTGAATGAAGCTCCCATCAGTGTGACAGGCATGGCTGCTTTCCTTCCCAGTGTCCTTTCTATGGTTGTTTTACAAATATAAACCTTATTCTTATCAGTGATGCCACACCAGAATAAAATATTAATTTTCAGGCTCTACTTGAAGATGAGACGTGAATTGGCATGGCCCTGGCTAATGAAATATAAGCTAATATAATATCTGCTAAAGATTCCTGTAAATAGTTAGCTTTCTTCGTACAAGGATTGCCATTTCTTCTTGGTTCTTGTCTGCCTTAAATGCTGTCTGAAGCAAGCACAGAGGAACCTTTCTAGCAAGGAAGCAAGAAAACCCACTTGCTGACACACCAAAAGGGAAAGGAGTCTAGTCCTTTGTCTACAAAAGATCAGATTCTGGCTCGACCTTTTAATGAGGCCTCATTTGCATGAAGTCTAATAAATTCCAAAATGACAGAATCCAAAATTTTCTTGAATTAACTTTCTCAGAAAAGACAAATTGCTAGGTGTATATTTACAGTAGTGAGCAAGGCATTTTCTACTTCAGTCCACAAACGTAATTCTGACGGCCACAGGACAGGATACATTTCTACGAAATTATATGGCCTTATACTTTCCTGGGACACTGTGTTCATCTGTGATGGATTATACAACTCAATGTCATCCAAGTATTTCCAATAATCTCTTCAGGACTTCTCTAACTGCATACAAACTGAAACTCCAAGTCAGTTCACTTTAGAGATACAAGAAAGTATGTGTGTGTGGACGAAGGCAGCTTCGAACCAGCAGCGCATCACTTTCTTGCCATCCAGTGGCTAATTGTATAATCTTTTGGGATTAACATCCTGATATTGGAATTACTGCCAACTGTCATGGACATTTGTTACAATTCTTTTTTTTTTAATCATTATTATTATTTAATCCTTTTTTACAGTCCACTAGTTATCCCCCTCCAGGTCCACCCTCCTACTCTTCCCATCTCATTCCTCCTCAACCATTTCCATGAAGATGTCCCCACCCCCATCCCCACCCCCACCCCACCAGAACTCTAAAATCCCTGCGACCTCCAGGCTCTTCAGGGTTAGGTGCATCTTCTTTCACTGGAGCCAGACCCGGCATTCCTCTGCTGTATATGTGTTGGGGGCCACATATCAGCTGGTATATGCTGCCTGCTTGGTGGCCCAGTGTCTGAGAGATCTCAGGGGTTCAGGTTAATTGAGACTGCGGTCTTCCTATATGGTCACCCTCATACTCAGATTCCTAGCCCCTCTTCAGCTCAACCCCAGGGGTCTCCCACCTCCATCCATTGGTTGGGTGCAAGTATCTTCATTTGACTCTTTCAGCTGCCTGTTGGGCTTCTCAGAGGGCAGCCTAGCCAGGCTTCCATCTACAAGCACACCATAGCATCAACAATAGTGTC
>JADRCD010191274.1:0-15070 GCA_019843815.1 Montemys delectorum | reverse complement strand
GACAGTGAAGATACAGTAATGGGTTCTCTGGCACTAAGAGGGAGGGTGGACATTGGATATGCAGCAATGGGTTCTCTGGCAGTGAGGGAGAGGGTAGACAGTGGAGATTCAGTAATGGTTCTCTGGCACTAAGAGGGAGGGTAGACATTGGATATGCAGTAATGGGTTCTCTGGCAGTAAGGGGGAGGGTAGACAGTGGAGATGCAGAAATGGCTCTCTGGCACTAAGGGGGAGGGTACACAGTGACATGTGTTGGGATGATGTTGGGAGTGTGGACCTTACTAGTCATTCATCAACACTAAAAAGTAGAGGAGTGTCATATATGTTGCTTTTGGTCCAGATGGCTGTCATAAAGATTCTAGACTGGTCAGTGGGCCTGCATACTATCTGTCTGCACAAATATATCCCAGCACCTTGCAGCACTCTATTATTTTAGTACTGCCTCAGAAGTTACCTTCCCTAATACGCACTGGGTGAATATTTGAGGTCTATAGCTTAGACGCTTCCTGAGTGGGTGTCTCCTGACAGAGGGAGAACCACACCTCATCCTCAAGTAATGAAAGGATGAGTCTTTGTTGGGAATTGGTTCTAATGCTTTCTCTTGATTTAGCTTCCCAAATCCCATGGGAACCTATGGGTCCAGATGCTGAGGATCCCTGCCCTTAATTGGATCTTGATTGATCAATTAAGAGCCAGCAGCCAATAGCTCGGTAGGGGGACAAGGGTGGGACTTTTAGGATTCCCTAGCAAGAAACAGAGAGGAGAGACGAGGGCGTTTTGCCATGAGAGGGATGTATGACGGACCACACAGTGAAGGAGCAGGATGGTCACAACACAGATACACAGGGAAAGCAGCCCCATGGGAGTGCTGCCCAGAAGGAAGAAGGGCAGCAAAGATACATATAGATTTAGAAAGTGTTAACTCAGGCATACCTGAGAGGAGTGTGTGCTAGCCTTGGGGAAGTTCAGGTGTATCTTGCCATTGAGCAAGACAGGCATATTAAACATAACACTTTGGGCAAGTTTGTCTTTTCATTCCTGAATTCATAGCTCTTGGGCAGAGAGCCACATGTGCACCTGTCTGGAACCGAGAGCAGATTAAATATTTACTACAATAGGTCTTAGACAGGGATCTAGATCTGAAACGAGCTTTTCCTCAGCCTGCAACACATATCCGAACAACATCCTCAACACTCGAGCAGTTCTCTCTGGAAAATGAAAGGTGATGAAAATTATAGAAGAGCAAATAATAAATATCTTATAACTCTAACATAACTCCAGGCCTTAGAAAACATTTGGTAAAAGAGCCCAGGACGCAGCTCAGTGGTACGGCACTTTCTCAGCACACATGAGGCCTGAGTTCCTTGTCCAGGGTCACAAGACCAAAATCAAAAATTCACATCTTCATATTTTTGGAACCCTTCAGAAGCCATATGCCTTTGTTATTAGGGACTTTTTTTGCTTACAGATGGTGGGCCCAAAGAAAATAGCCTGCAGTGATGTTGTATTGGGAGGTCCAAGCAGCTCCTCGCCATGGAAGGACAAGTTATACCTACCCAGATCCCTTATGGCAGGGATTTTAGGATTACGGCCGTGTGGGAGGATGATGGTAATGGAGCAGCACCAAATAAGCAAAATATCCTCGTTCATATTGCCAGGAATCAGATCTACTCATATCCTTGAAAGCAGGGAGTAATTATTCTTTCAGCATGCTGTAACTCTTGATAGTAGAGAAATCTCCAAAGGCCTGTCATCCATCACCGATATGGAGAACCTCTGAACCCAGAGATTAGGCCAGGGTGGCTTGAGACTCTATTTTCATTTACATTAAAGTGGTCCTGGCTTCCTCTCTGCTGTGAATGCTGCCAGTTTGTAAAGAAAAAGAGAGTGCCTTGCTGCTTTTATCACTTCCTGTTGATTCCCCAAAGAGGTCTTTCTCTGTTTTTGGTAGGAATGTGACTTCACAGGGACACAGGCATGCAGGTACTGTTAATGTTAGTGGTGCTGTTATACCCAAGTTGTAAGTACCCAAAGACCACCAAAGAGCCAATTCCAATGGAAAACACATGAGGGCCTTTACTAAGAGCTCCCAAGCAAGGTCTCTCAGACTCTCCCCATCGCAGCAGGTCAGAGTGAGAGCCCAGGTCTAGGTGTTCAGGGTTTTTACTGTGGTGACATCAAACTTGGGGAAATCCTGTTTTTGTCAGCAAGATCTTAGGTTAAAAACTTCATTTCTGGAATGACGTGCAGGGACTAAACATGAGACCAGAACCACCTGACAAACAAGATGGTCAGTCAGGTTATCTCTTCTCTGCATGATGTCGGTGGTTATCTCTATGTACCTTGGTTCTGCTATTGTTGCCCGGCTGTTGCTAAAGGGGAAGGGGTTGGGAGTGGGGACAATAGGATGTTTGTTCAGGAGGACTCTGACTGTCTTGTTGGAATTGGAGTTCAATCCCTGGTCTGGCACAAAATGAGTTTCTTCAAAAACAGGGCTGGTTGGGTTTTATAATTACCCCTTTCTTCTGGGTCCTTAGGAGGCCAAAACATGGGGCCCCCAAAGGGTCAAGGGGGTATTTTCATGCTGTTCCTCTTGTCCTTCAGGTGTTCGTTCTATAAAATGGAATCTAAGTACCATGAGATGTATTGCCCCTATTTTTTCTTTTATAAAACGTATTCCTCTGTTTAATAGGCAGGGACCAAACATTAATAGCAAGAGTAGTATGAGTAAGAGGCTGAGCAAGGTGGAAATCAGGGTGGTCAACCCGGGGGAGCTATTAAACCATGATTCAAACCATCTATAGGCTGCATATCTCTCTTTCTGTTGTTTATCTAACTGTTCTCTTACTCTGGCTAGCAAGTCCCATATCACCTCAGAAGGAGTCACATAAGAACAGCATTCCTCTTTCAGAGCTGCACGCAGTCCTCTTTGCTGTAGGAATGACAAGTCTACCACTCTTCTACTTTCTAAGACAGCTTCTGCCTAAGAGTTCTGCCACTTTCTAAGTGGGTTATTTCTCTTTCCAGGTTTTTTTTTTTTTTTTTTATGTTCTCATCTACGGCTGTTTTTAAGTTGGCAGAGCTGAAACTCTGTAGGACTAGTTGGCCCCTGCTCCCACCAGATCAAGCCTCATCCTGACCAACAAAGCAATTATAAGGAGCTCTATTTTATGTCTTATAAACCTGTTGTCTTTATCAAACAGTATTCCATTATCTCCTTATTAGCATGACAGGTGATTCTTGGTACTAACTGCACCAGGGCTTGGGGGGGGGGGGGAGAAGTGGAGCTCATCCTCCTTAGATCAGCATTTCAAAAATCCAGACCAGCTTCAGTAGCCTCATCATTGCAGCCAGAGCCTGAGCTGGTTCTCAGTTGGTCCTTGGAAACCTGCCATGTCTGTTGCTTGGGTTGAGCTCTAGCACTTTCCTTTTTGTAGTGTGTATATTATGTAGAACTCTTCATATGACCTTTTCTCTCTTTTGCTGAGCTATGTAAAATCAGAAGAACTATCAAGTCCTAGTACCAGGGGAGTTTTTGGATTTCACACTAGTAATACGCCACACAAGGAGAACTGGTGTACACACACAAAGGGAGGGGCACTAGGTAAACCCATGAGTTTATTCCGATGCTGGCAGGGGAATAGAAGGGATGCAAAACCACAGCAGGGCTGGCTTATTATCAATTCTGTGTCTCAGAGACAGTTTGGGGCAACTTGTCATGGTACAGATAAGGACTAGGCAGGCACATGACTATCAGGTTCTACAAGGGAAAATATAGGCAGATGACAGTGGATGAGGCCATGTCAATGACAAGGACTAAACCAAGTGTCAGGACTTCCCCATCTGACTATCCTCAAAACATACAGCAGAGGACAAGTGAAAGCTTTGCAGAAAATCTTCTCCTAGGTGACACTTTTTATGATCTTCCTACAATTTGGACAGTTTTGTCTCTGTGGACAGCAGACAGAAAGATTAGGTTCAGTGCTTTAGGGAAACCCATGTAACAGAATAAATAGAATATAAGACACATGAATACAATACTGAGTGCAGTCCTTCCATCGAATAAGCAGAGGACAGAATCAGAGTTTTGGACAGAAAAAGAAGCCCTTCCTCTACCCTTCATCTTGAAGTAGGTTGGTTTTCACTTATTTTTCAATAGCATAAACTCAGCATTCAAAGTTTAGTAATGATGCAAACCCATACATTTTTCCAGAGGGAAATGATGGCATAGATCCATGTCCCATGGCCCTAGACATAAAATGTATGGTACACTGTAATGGCAAGATTTTCTCAATAATGCTCCAACCACCAATACCTGTCTTAAGAGATCTAGACATGTTTGTGAGAAATCAGACAAGGATCCTCTAGGACAGGAGTGATGAGACCTCTTCCTTAGAAGACCTCAAGAAAACAATTCTCAACTTCATATGGATCAACAAAAGCCCAGGATCCCTAGGACAACCCTTTAAATGAGAGAACTTTTGGAGATATCACCATTCTTCATATCAAACTGTACTGTAGAGCAATAGTAATAAAAACTATACCACATGGTATTGGCATAAAACCAGGTTCCTCAATGGAATTGAATAAAAGACCTAGAAATACACAGCTATAGTTAGAACACTTGATTTTTGAAAAGGAGCCAAAACTATACAGTGGAAGAAAGACGGCATCTCCACAAAGGGAGCTTTGATCTAAGTGGATGTCTTCATGTGAAAGAATACCAAGAGAACCACACCTATCACCATGCACAAAACTCCAGTACGGGTGGATCAAAGACCTCATAATAAGTGGAAGACACTAAATCTCATATAAGAGAACATGGAGAATAGCCTTGAGCTCATTAGTAGAGGAGACAACACCCTAAACAGAACACCAATGGCTCAGGCTCTAAGATCAACAATCAATAAATGGGATCTCATGAAACAGAAAAGCTTCTTTAAGGCAAAGGACACTGTCAAAAGGACAAAATGGTACCCTACAGAAAAGGAAAAGATCATTACAAACTCTATATCTGACAGAGGGTTGATATCTAAAATTTATAAAGAGCATAAGACATTTGACATCAATAAACCAAATAGCCCAATTAAAAATGGGGTACAGATGTAAACAGAGAATTCTCAACAGAGGTAACTCAACGGTCCAGAAGCACTTTAAAAATGTGCAACATCCTTAGTCATCAGGAAATGCAAGTCAAAATGACTCTGAGATTCCATCAGAATGGCTAAGAGCAAAAGCTCAATTGACAGCTGATTTTGGCAAGGATGGAGACCAAAGAGAAAACTCCTAAATTGCTGATGGCAGTGGAAACTGGCACAACCACTTGATTCTGGTAGTTTTTCAGAAAATTGGGAAGAGTTCGACCTTAAGACCTGTTGTGGGTAGCCCTGGGGCTATTTCGAACAAGGAATGAGTCAGCACTTGAAAAACTTCTTCCCACCTTAACTGGTAAAATAAAGGCTAGAGCAGATGATTGGGTAGAAGGGAAGGTTGAGCTGAAAGTTGAAAGAGAGGAGGAAGAGGAGTGGGAGAGAAGGGGGGGGGACGACAAAGGAGCAGGTGGAGGTGGAAGGAAAGTGGAGCAGAAGCATGTGGTCTGGAGAAACCAGAAAGGGTCTCATAGATGGAGAAGATAGTAGTATAGTGGTAGATCTGCCCAATCTAGGTGTACAGCTTGTATTCATATTACGTGTTTTCATTGCTGGGCATATTTGGGTTGGAGAATTACCACAGCAAAATGGTGTCCAACATATTAATTTGAACTCAACTAACCTGAGATAAAAGTTCACTGCCCCCCAACCCCCAAATAGGGCTTGAGCATCGATATAGGCTGCAGCAGTGTGGCCAGGGGCAGCGCCTCAGCCTGGAGCTGTAGGGA
This sequence comes from Montemys delectorum, assembly GCA_019843815.1. NCBI lineage: Eukaryota > Metazoa > Chordata > Mammalia > Rodentia > Muridae > Montemys > Montemys delectorum. The sequence goes on along the minus strand of JADRCD010191274.1, from coordinate 9,192 downwards.
GCAACAGATGACCCTGGAACCCAACTGCCTTCCACATAGTTTTTGGGCAGACACAGTAAACCAATAAGGACATCTACTCCCAAGAGACCCTTTCTGTGTTCAGTTCCCCATATCCTTCAACCCCCCACTCTACCTCCCCCACCCCCAAAAAGGAACACAGATGATGAGGGTCTTTCTACACTCAAACTTGCCTGTGAAAAAAGAATTGGGAGACAAAGGTACAAAGGGCTGCGGTTTCATTGATATAAAGATATATATAACCTTTTGATACTTAAAGATGAGAAACACAATAAATATCTTTTTGGCTTTATGTGATAAAATTTTGAATGGCTTGACAGGGATGGATTTAGAGGAAATAGACACCTTGTCGTTTACCAGTATTGTAATACTTATTCTCTTGATTTACTATGTCTCTTTTCGAAGGCAACATAGTCTAGAGGAAACGCTAGAACTAAAGGTTCAGGATTTCATAGGACAAAATAAGCAACAGAAAGAGGAGAATGAGGGTTGGAGACAGGAAATGGAAAAGTCACTAGAGCAAAGGAGAAGCAGCTCAGAGATCAGACAGAACAGCAAGGAGATAGAGATAAAATTTGGAAGCAAAATTTAGAGGATAATTTACTGAAGCTAATTTACTGAAATCAAAACAAGGCAGATGCTGCAATAGTAGAATTATAACATAAAGAGAAGCTAAGATTATGGGAGCAGGGCTTAGAACAGAAGATACAGGAAATTATAGAAGAGCAGGAACAACAGAAAGAGAAATTTAAGACTTGGCAACATGGCTTAGAGGAAACACTAGAATTGAAGACACAGGAAATTATAGACCAGAACAAGAGACAGAAAGATGAATATGAAGGTGGGAGACAGGAGCTGGAAAAGATGCTAGAGCAAAGGATGCAGCAGCTCACAGATCAGACTGAGCAGCAGAGAGAAAATAATGAGGACTGGAAACTAGACTTGGAGAATAACCTTTTAAAATTAATGAATCAAAGTAAAAAAGACAGCAGACTATCAGAATTGCTAAAGGAAAAAAATCAAAACGTGGAGGCAGAACCTTGAACAGGTAATACAGGAGCCCAAGGAACAGGAAGAGCGGCAAAAGGAGAGATAAGAAGAGTGGACACAGACCTTTAGGGGGGAATTTAAAATTTTAATTAAGGAAAATACTCAGGTAGAGACAGAAAATAAAATTAGAGAAAGCCAACCAAAGGTTATTAGAAAGTAAGCTTTAGTCTATTCCGTTAATATACAACAAAAACCTCCAGACGACGATTATCCACAGGGTTATTAGGAATTTGAATGGCAACCTGTGGACATGTTAAATCTGAGAAAATTTAAGGAAAGTGTCACTAATTTTGGAATGCAATCACAATTTGTAAGACAAATCCTGACTTCTTGGGCTATTAAAAATAGAACAATCCCCCAAGACCGGAAGGATATGACACGAGCAATACTAGAACCTGTTGCAAATTTACAATGGTTCACATGGCGGAGAGACGAGGCGAGGAAGATAGCACGACAAAATAGAGCCAGAGGTAGAGAGGTTTCCACAGACCAGATGCTTGGTGAAGGTCGCTTGGCTGAGGTAGAGGTGCCGGCTGTATATGATGAAGAAACTCTGGCACTGTGTCGATTGTCAGCCTTAAAGGCCTGGGACAAAGTAGCAGAATCAGAGAAAAGACCATACAAGGTCCACAAGAAACCTAACGACAAAAATTTCAACTCACTAAATGCCCATTCTGTAAAAGGTACAGCTGTAAAGATGGAGTAGAAATTGAAGGAAAGGCTCATCAATGACTGGCCTATCTTGAGACACGTGTCATGAGAGAGAGAGAGAGAGAGCCCACCCCTGGCACAATTAAAGATGTTCTGCTGCACTTGCAAACAGGTGCCTCGCATAACCATCATCTGAGAAGCTTTGATCCAGATACTCTTAAGAGCAGACACAGTTTGCAGCCAGTGCGTGCCCTGTGGAAGACACACCTGATGAGACAAAAATCAAGTTAAATGCAGCTATGCTTGAGGCTTTCACTTGAACGCTGCTAGATGAAAATCATGTTGATGGCAGGCTAAGAAACACATCTTACACACAAGGACCATTGTCTTAGGCAGGGTTTCTATTCCTCTACAAAACATCATGACCAAGAAGCTGGTTGGGGAGGAAAGGGTTTATTCAGCTTACACTTCCACATTGCTGTTCATCCAAAGGAAGTCAGGACTGGAACTCACGAAGGGCAGGAACCCGGAGGCAAGAGCTGATGCAGAGGCCATGGAGGGATGGCTCTTTACTGGATTGCTTTCTTTAACTTGCTTAGCTTGCTTTCTTATAGAACCCAGGACTACCAGCCCAGGAATGGCACCACCCACAACGGGCTCTCCCCACTTGATCAGTAATTGAAAAGATGTCTTATAGCTGGATCTCATGGAGACATTTTTGCAAGGGAGGTTCTTTTCTTTGTGATAATTCCAGCTTGTTTCAAGTTGACACACCGAACCAGCCAGTACAACCATCATTGCGAAAGGTAAAATGTTCATCAGTCATTTTCTCTGTTTCCCCTACTTCGTACCTCTTCAGAGTGTTTGCCTAGGTACAGGTTTATAACTTCATATGTGTGTCTGGACCACTTGAATGTGTTGGCTCATGTGCAACTTGTAAAGAGTCTCAAGTGTTATCTTGACCTCGTATACTGAGACATTTGCCTTTAAGTTGGAGGTGAGAAATGTGCCTAGGCCTTCTATCATCATAGGCATAATTTCATAGGTCACATTGAGATGCAAGGCCTTTATTTGCTCACTAGATGTTAGCGCATCTGCTCATGTGTTCAGAACAAGTGTTTAGTCTCATGAGTTCTCATCCTGCCCCCAAAAAAGGGAAGTTTTGATGGATAGATTTTTATTTCATGTTATCTTTTATGAGCATATCATAGACCAGAGAGTAAATGGACCTTTGTGGTGGTCAATCCTGTGTTGAAACTTTGTACAAGAAGCATAACGACCTGGAGAATGAGTATATTTTCTGTGTTGTGGAATTTGTCAGACTTGTGGAGAGTTAAAAACTGGGAAGGCCATTGGTATTATTAATTTCTATAATGATGAGCGTCCAGTTGACCCAGGACCTTTAGCTGAAAAAAGGATGTCTTGTGACCTATGTTAACATCTGAACTGTGGGTTTGACAACTCAAAGGGCAATAGAAATGGCCATGGGCTTTGCTGAGCCAGTGTTTCAATGCAGAGGAGACCTGGTGCTTCCGAGTTGTGATAAGGAACTGGTCTTGCCTATTGGATGCTATCCCTAGTGGTTTCTGTTACCTTGTCTCTCAGGAACATTTCCCTCATGTTGCCTTAGGTTAGGCAACCTTTACCTTGAGGGGAGATGGCTAGACATGTGCCTCAGGTTTTCTGTTTCTAGAATCCTCTATCTGAATATCCTGGTACCAAATACTATTTCACCCTAACAGGAAAATAGATAAAGAGGCAACAGTTTTCACAGACTTACCATTTCTACCACTTCCAAGACCTAATGATGAAGGTCATGAAATCTTTTTTTACTTTGCTTAGAAGAATTTCCCAATCCAAGAAGCTCATAGAGAGAATACTCCCTAAACACCATGGTACTTCACACTGGGCCATGACTTCTACTTACATTGTCATATGAGTTGCCTTGCTTGTTTAGTGGCTGGAAGACATTGTCACTGCATGTCTCACCTGTTCGAGCCAGGTGCCACACGGGCCATGGAATGGGAAGATGAGGCAGGTGGGACATGTATTTCTCTTACCTAGATGGCAGAGTGAGGTTGGCTGTCTCTTCATAGGGTGATGGTTATGTGTACAGCTTCTCTGTCCATGCACGAGTGCATTGAGGACAACGGTGTCAAAGGGTGGGGAGCTAATTACTTACATTCTGTAGATCGGGTGTACAGAGGTTGTGTGCTAGCTCATGGAGAAGGTGTCTGACAGGTAACAAGTTGTACACATTGCTTCTTCTGGCCTGGTTCCCTCCTGCAACCGTTATGCTGCACCAGTGTGAACGCAGACCCATGGATTAGGAACCACAGGCCTAAGCCAGATGACCAGCCCTTGAAAGAAGACACAAAGGACTACGTTAGTGATATTGACCCAGAAGAATTTACCATAAAGTTGCCGTCTGGTACCATAGGTCTCCACAGGCTTCCTTTTTTCCTAACCCGTGCTCCCTTTCACCAAACACTTTTCCAGGACCTGGACCAAGAGAAACCCTTGCTACTTCTGTCATTTACCTGCTGATGCTGTCGCCTTTTCTGGAGGCCATCATGAATGTGGGCAGCGCCTAATTCACCCCATCTCGGGAAGAGAGGGAGGATGATATGACATACAGGTCCTTTGATTGAGTGTTTTTTTTTACTTTTGTTTTGTTTTTTTGAAGATGTATTACTTGCCCAGGGTTATTATGTTGTTGTTTTTCTGGCATCTATAAAGTAAGTATGTTGTTCGAGATATGTTAATTTCTCTGCCATGTGGCTTAGGGAACAAAAAGTGTCCACCAGGCAGGAAGTGGACTACTGTGTTTCACTGGATAACTACACTAAATTTGTATCACTCAGATCTGTTTGTGAAACTTTGTCTGTCATGTCCATCATCTCAAAAGGTGGAGCATGGGACCACTACAATATCCTAGAAGTTATAAAAACAAGAGCAGGTACAGAAGTCTCACACACACACACACACATACACACACATATATATACATATATATATATATATGAATTTGTATATAATGAAATCCACAGCTATCTTTAGCATTGTAATGATGCATCATGTAATCAGAAAAAAGAAAAAAACAAAACAAATAAAAAGCTAACCCAACCATAAAAGCAGTTTTGAGAAAACTAAGATCAGACCTGGATACAACTTCACTCTTGGAGGTTGAATCAAAGTGCAAAAAAAACAAAGAATTGGTTGATCAAATGGATGAAGAAATCTGACAAAGCCTTAACTGAATCACCCAGAGAGGGCACAAATTCTTGAAATGTGAAATATGGTAGATCCAAGTAGGATCCATGGGAACCCTCGACAACCTTGTACTACAGAGGGTTGAATATCCTTAAAGAAAGATTACTCGTTCCACAAAGCTGACCCCAACACTGCTATAACAAGTGACCAAACACAGGACACCTTTGGCATTCCTGTTGCTTCATCCTGGGTGTGATGTTACATTCATGGTCTTATGAACATTTAAAGACATCAGTATGAGTACAAGACTGAAAGAGTAATAATCTTTCTCAATAAGGATAGCCCAGGACCAAGAGCTTGCACAGCGGCCCACTGCCCTGAAAACCCTTACAGAGACTCTGGCTTTTCAGCGTGGAGATGCAGGCCACATGAGTGATGACACAGGAGCTACTCAATGCAGGGAGTGTGAGCTCTAAGCCCCGATCCTCATCTTCTCACTCGAACACACCAGAGTTGATGGCAGTGTTCACTGCCTGTGCAAGCTCCTACAGCTCCATCTCCTAGGTGCCCAGAACCATCTGCGGCCCAACTGCCAACCTGGACAACATTACTGCCTCCAGCCCTGTGGGTGCCAGGAGTACAGCACAACCCACCGAAGCCGCCAACTCCCTAAGCCGAAAAAAAAGCTAAGTGTTGTGCCCAGCCTGCCAGGTGAATCCACAGCGCCCCCTACTGGTCACCAGTTTCCATGATGAAGGACGGTCTCTGCAGGTCTTACTCGACAATGCCAGTACGGAGGAGAGAGCCTGAGTCCTGAGAAGGCTTTACACAGTTCTTTGCCTGACTTGTGAGCACCTATCGTGCACAGAGCAAGGTGTGTGTGAGGCGTGGGCATGTGGTGAAAAGCTGTCGGTTGCCTCAAGATCGGACTCCTGATAGGCTGTTGGCTTAGGTAGCAGCACCAGGAATAATGCCTGGCATATTCTCTGTACTTGGTAAATACCTGTTGGATGAGAGTATTCATGACTGTCGGTATTTATCGGTTCTGCTGAGGGTCCCAAACAGCTTGTGTGCTCACATGCACTCCTTCCCCACTGGGATGCATAAGTTTAGGACAACGGTTTGCTGATGAGATCACTGCTCACGCGCCTTCCTGGCCAACCGTCCCTGCCTTAAGTCAGTTGGCTTTGGCTTCGTGCAGCTTTTCCCCGGTGGGAGGGGCACTTTTCCTACCAGGCAGGGGGCGTGGCTTGATGAAGAGCAGCTCAGTGACCATAGTTATAAGTAGTGTGTCTGGATCGTGGCTTCCATTGCTCAAGATATATAAACACACAAAATGACCAGAGATGAACTTAGCAGTCAGCAGCTTAGCCTTTGATGAGAATAGCAAATATTTGACTCTCCACCATGACTCAGTATCAGTCACTACCATCTTGAAAGATAGGAACGGAGGAGCCAGTCCAAGAATGACCACACAGAGGGAAAGGGGACCAGTGGTGGCATTTACATATATACTGCTTTCCAAATGTGTGTTTTCATGTGTATATTTCTCATGCTTTAATTTTTTTTTGTTGTTTTTGTTTGTTTTCTTGTTTTGTTCTGGTTTGATTTTTTTTTTTTTTTTTTTACTGTGCTTGTTAGTTTGTTAGAGAGAGAGAGAAAGACGGCTTGGAGTTGAAGGAGTGGGAAAGCAGAAATTTGTGCAGTAGCACTCTTGGAGATATTTGCTATCATGATGCTTTGGCATGGGCATTTCTTTCCCATTACTGGTCTTTTGTTTATTATATATTATGGCTTCCAAATATGTGATTTTAAGGACTAACTAGGTGTTTGCGTGTGTGTGCATGTGTGTTTCTCATGCTTTAAATTATTTGTTTGTCTTGTTTTATTATGGTTTGATTTTTTTTTTTAATATGCCTGTTTGTTTGCTAGAAAGAGACGATGAAGGCTTGGAGTTGAATAGATGGAGAAATGGAGAAGATCAGGGTGGAGATGAGAAAGGGAAACCCATGATCAGGTCATGGGGTGTGAAAAAAACTTATTTTCAATAAAAAAATCAATATATGGGATGAATAGTCCTCATTCTTAGGAAAAATAGTATCCATCAGTGGGAAGGGGAGAGTTTAGAGCATCTACTTAGTACTCAGCTTTGCTCTGTTCTTCCTTGTACTGAACACAGCTTCCCTGATTCTGCTTGTACTTGTATTCCTGGTCCTCCAGGCTGTAGACATGGCTTTCCATGTAAAATGGGGCATGTGTCACAAATGAGGATCATGGTGACAGGAACCAGCTACTGACTGTAAAGATCCAGTGTTAGCTGTGGGGAACAGAAATTACAGGATGGATTTGCATCTAGTCTGGCACATGCTACCCAGAGTGGAATAGCCAAGTCCTTATTGGCGGGATTCCAGAACATTTTCCTCCTCAGGTTTTACAGAGCTGTGGCCATCATATACCAGTAGATCTTGTCTTTTGGGTTTCTTATGGGGTTTATGGCTCTTGTGGGTGGAGTTGATGGTTCCAGGATCCACAGATATTGCTCAAAATGTCCAAGGGTACAACAGGAAGCAAATCCATGTGTGGCACAGCATTATCTTCCTAGCAAACAGTTGTTATCCTTATGAAATCATCTGTGCCTGTTTGTAAGTGTATCAGTGCAGGCCCATGGATGGCCAGTGTTCCTCCATAGAAGAAAGTTCAAGAAGCTTGCACCTTGGGCCATTCCCTCACTTTCTCTCTCTGTCTCTGTCTCTGTCTCTCTCTGTCTCTCTGTCTCTCTCTCCCTGCACCTCGCTTGCACACGCTGACTCTCTCTCTCTCTCTCTCTGTTTTTTTGAGACAGGGTTTCTCTGTGTAACCCTAGCTGTCCTCGAACTCACTCTGTAGACCAGGCTGGCCTCGAACTCAGAAATCCGCCTGCCTCTGCCTCTGCCTCTGCCTCTGCCTCCCAAGTGCTAGGATTAAAGGCGTGCACCACCACTGTCCAGCTATAAATGAGCATTTCTTTTTGTTTTATTTTATTTTGTGTTTGTTTTTTGAGATGGGGTTTCTCTGTGTAGCTCTGGCTGTCCTGGAACTGACTCTATAGACCAGGCTGGCCTCGAACTCAGAAATCCACCTGCCTCTGCCTCCCAAGTGCTGAGATTAAAGGTGTGCACCACCACTGCCCTGCTTCACTTTCTCTTTAAAAGGGGATGGAGTACATTCTCTCTGCCCTGGTTCATGGCTTCAATAAAAGGCAGCAAAGTGTAGGAGATAAATAAAAGTAACAAGGGTTTCTTTCACCTGTTTTAGTCATATGAAGTCCCCTGTGAACTCTGCCCTACAGGGTGATAGTATGAATGTAGTAAATAATAATCCCGAGACAGCCCACTGAATCAGATGGGCTCACAAAGACAGAAATGGCAAGCACTGGGCCTGCATGGGTCTGCACTAGGTCCTCTGTCTATATGTTATAGCTGTTTTGTGTTCTTGTAAAACTTAGAGTGGAAGTGGATGCATCTCTAAGTCTTGCCAGCTCTTGAGACACTTTTCCTCCTTTTGGCTTGCCATTTCCAGTCTCAATATGAAGCCTCTCACCTTGTCTTACTGTATATTGTTTTGGCCAGTCTGGCTGTCATCTTTGAGAGACTTGCTCTTTTCTGAAGAAAAAATGGAGGGAGGATGGATCTGGAGGAGAAGGAAGGTTGGGGCAAGCTAGGAGGAGTAGAGAGAGGAGAGAGTGTGATTGGGATGTATTGTATGAGAGAAAAATCTAATTTTAATAAAAAAAATAAAAAGAAATATTAAAAAGAAAAAAAAATAATAATCCCAAGAAGACAGAGAGTACTGTGTTATTAGGTGACACATCCCGGGGGACGCATGTGGAGTCTGGCATTACCATGACATTTAGTCACACAACTCTCTGTATCCCTGGGAAGGGTGGCTGCCTTCATCCAAGGGCAACTCTTGGAAGAGATGGCATCTACACAGGTGTATTGTAGGTCACAGGACCATGTGCCTTATGAAAATAGCTTTGTCCCAAGTGAGCAATCTTGACTGGCTTGACTGTTTGTAAAGCCCACACACTTTTGCCTGAGGGAATGTGCCTTTTAATCTTTTAATATATCTTAAAAGTGAGGGTACTCACTTTGGGCTAACATGTGTCCTTGGGTATGGGTGGAAAATTCCATTTCAAAATGTCCCCGCAAAGAATGGTCTTCCCTTGTTCTGGAAGCTCTTAGACATATCTGGTATAGAATGAGAGCAATGAGAAGTTGG
>JADRCD010191267.1:0-13192 GCA_019843815.1 Montemys delectorum | reverse complement strand
TGTGTGTGTGTGTGTGTGTGTGTGTGTGTACATGTACAATCGCAAAAAAAGAGAGACAGAGACATAGAAAAGCTCAGATAGACAGGTAGGTGTAGACATAGGTACATATATGTAAACACATAGAAACCAAAAAGCAAACCACCCAGAAGTGACTTAGAGTCCATGAAGTCATGCCGTGCTTCTCACTGCAAAGGTGAGGAGAGCGTCGCTTGTCCTTGTGTGATTCAGGGAGGTGTGACTGGATGCAGACATGTTTTACAGTCACCATGCTTAGGGAATCACTCTCCTTTGATCTTATTTTGTGTGAGTAGATGTTTTGCCTGTGTATGTGCACTGTGTGTGTGCGGTGCCTGCACAGACAACAGTTTGGAATCCCATACATCTAGAGTTAGAAATGTTTCTGAGCCACCGTGTGGGTATAAACAAGGGTCATCAACTGAGTAGCAGGTTCTCTGAGCCTTCCCTCCAGTATTTCTTTGGTGAGTACTGAAATAATGAATGATATGAGTTAAATGTGTATGACTGGGCCATCTTAAAGCTCTGCAGATTCTAAACAGTGTTCACAATTGGAGCTAAAGTCGGAATTGTATAAACCGTGATCTCTTGGATGGCCCTTCCCATACACACGACCTGCATCTGCCTGCCAGTATTTCCTTCTGGGATTTCCTTCAGTGTTTATTCCAACCCAAGCCTCATAGATGCTTAAAAACAGAAACCTTATTGAATAAACAAAATTAGACCTTTGGTTCCTGTGGCTGTTAGAAGTCTATAGCACTTACTGGTTCTTCTATAAAGCATTAAGTACCCAGATGCTTTTGAGATCCAGAGAGGACTGGAGACAGTGAGGTAGCATCCAGCTTGGAATGCTTTCTGATGCAGGCATAGGGACAGGAGCAAGTGTGAGTGAAACAGTGCTCCCATGACACTCAGAGCTCCTAAAGCTGAATAGTACACACAGAAGATCCAAAAGAACATTTAATTTCTAGACCCATAGCCATACCTGGCTTATGTGCCCCGAGACAAGCCGGGGAACTATGACAAGGGGAGAAGGGTATTTTGCCTTGCTTGGATATGTCTCGTAGTAGCCCAATTTCTACTGTTTCTGTTCTTGATTTGGGACTTGAAAAATCACTGCCACCCATGATACCTGCTTTTCTTTTATATTTTGGGGATTAAAACATGTTTTCTGGGCTGTCGAGATGGCTCAGTGGGTAAGAGCACTGACTGCTCTTCCAAAGGTCCCGAGTTCAAATCCCAGCAACTACATGGTGGCTTACAACCACCCATGATGAGATCTGACGTCCTCTTCTGGTGTGTCTGAAGACAGCTACAGTGAATTACACCACCAGAGAGAGTGGGGCCGGAGAGCAACCACACACATGATGGCTCACAGCCATCTGTACAGCTACAGCATACTCATACACATAAAATAAATCTAAAAAAAAAAAAAAAAAAAAAAAAAAAAAAAAAAAAAAAAAAAAAAAAGAACAAAAAAACAAACAAAAAAAACATGTTTTCCTTCTAAACTGCCAAGAAGAGAAAGTGGGGCAGGATAAAGGTGTAGTATGAACTCTGGACAGTATTACGCTAAGGAAGAGCTTTGCTAGGTGTTTCAGAGGAGAGTCTGTCCCTTCCTGGCCTCCTTGTGACTTCCTCCATCTAAGCCATGAGTCTGTATCAGGACTAAAGAGTGTATGTCCGCAATGGTGTCTGGGCAAACCCAGACACTGTTCGGGACACCAAGAAGTGCTTGCTGACAAAAGCCTGATATGGCTGTCTCCTGAGAGGCTCTGCCAGAACCTGGCAAATACAGATATGGATGCTCGCAGCCAACCATTGGAATGAACACGGTGGAGGAATTAGGGAACGGACTGAAGGAGCTGAAGGGGTTTGCAACCTCATAGGAAGAACATCAATATCATCCAACCAGACCCCCAGAGCTCCCAGGGACTAAACCACGAACCAAAGAGTACACATGGAGGGACCCATGGCCCCAGCCACATATGTAGTGGAGGATAGCCTTGTGGGGTATCTTTGCCTCACAGTGGAGGAGAGGCCCTTGGTCCTCTAGGGCTCAATGCCACCCCAGTGTAGAGGAATGCCAGGGTGGTGAAGTGGGATGGGTAGGTGGGTGGGTGGGAAAGCACCCTCATAGAAGCAGGGGGAGGGGGAATGGGATAGGAGGATTCCAGAGGAGAAACCAGGAAAAGGGATAACATTTGAAATGTAAATAAATAAAAAAGCCAATGATATAAAAAAAGGTGTATGACCACTTCAACACTGGGCAGAAGTTGAAACTCTTACAGCTTTCCCATTTGGAATAAGCTGTGGCTAACATTTCCAACTTCTGTCTGTGCATTTAAGATTATTGAGAATTGTTAGATATACGTGTTATAATGCTGCCTGTATCTTGACTTCTCTTCATAACTACACATGGCCATGCTCTACCCTTGCCTGGCTGTGTTGTCCTGGGTGTTCCCCTTGATACCTCAGGACCTTGTTCTGTTCAATAAAACTATTCCCTGTCCCCGTCAGTTAACAGAGGCCAACCAGCCTATAGGTAAGTGAAGGAGATTACCCATTTCTCTGTTTCTGTCTTTTCTCCCATTTTAAAGTTAATATCATCAGAAGAGTTCTTAAAAAATTTGGATCCCTAGGCTAATCCTGTTCCAACCAATCCCTGACGTCTGTGGTTCCCCCACTGAGAGTCAGGAGAGGCCAAAGGTCAACCTTGAAGGTCATCCCTCAAGACAACATCTACTTTTTTTCGAAACAGATTTTCATTGCCCTAGAACTTAGTTTAAACTGGCTAGCCAGGGAGCCATAGGGGTACACCCTTTTATACCATCTCAGTTGAGGAATTCGGTGTTTTTTACCACTGTATCTGGTTTTGGGGGGTTTGTTTTTGTTTTTGTGTTTGTTTTTGTTTTTGTTTGGTTTGGTTTTGTGGGTTCTGCGGATCCAACTCAGGTCACTGTGCTTGTAGGAAAATGATTTTATTGACTGAACTAGGTTTCCAGCCCCAGGCCATATTTGACAAATATTACAAGATGATAGTGATGTAAGGCTAGAGTTGGGAATGACTGTGCTCAAGTAACTGACCTGGGTCTACTGTCCACTGAGTGGAAAGAGACAATGCTCCTTGCTTGCTTACCTATGGAAACAGAGAGGCAGAGTAACATTTGGGAGTAACATTTGGAGACAGGATTAAAATCCTGGAACCCTTGTCTCTGAGGGAAAGGTGCTGTCTACTTTGTGTTAAGAGCTCAAACAGTGATCAAAATCCAATGCAATCTCATAAATACCAGAAAAGGTCAAGGCTGGACTGGTCATAGGATCACATACATACCCACAGCCAGGCTGAAGCTGGCATATGTACCGACTCAAATTCTTCACTGGCAAGCCCAGGAGCTTGGTACCCTAGCCACAGCATGGAGGCTTGCCTGACTCTGTTGCTTTTGCTAAAGAAGGACAGGTGCCATTTTCTCGGCAGTCACACTCCTTGACTCATGAGTATAGTTGGCATTTGCTAACTTGTCTGAAAATATCCATGAGAAGAAAAAGAGATGGTAGGGAGAAGTTACTGTTGACTGACTTTCTGTTTTGTGTGTTCCTCTCCAGGATTAAAGGGACTGTGCCCATCTCCCTGACACTTGGTCCACTTCTCAGGAAGCAACTGTAGGTCTCCTCAAACCCTAGTTAGTGTCTAAGTTCATAAGGTCAGCCATGGGCAGCTTTGTGAATTCATTTCAGGTCATCCAAAGTATATGCCTTAAGAGCCTGGAGTTTTAATTACAATGTTTTTAAGTTGGATGACTTTGATTGACAATCCATAAGAAATCCCATCCAAGACTTTTTAAAGGAAATTTCTGTATGTTAGTCAGGCTTGCCATGGTCCATATAACAAGATGTATTGAAGAAGGTCATTTCCCCACTGAGCCCATCCATGTAGGCCCACTGGCTCCTTTAATGAAAGAACATCACAGCACTAATGGTTGGTGACAGATGAGTGTGAAGCACAGATACCTGTGGGCACAGGAGGTTTTTACCAGGTCTTATATTAAAAGAACTGCCATGGTTCCATTGCCAACCTGACTTTATAAACTGAAGTGCAGATGTAGGCCCATCGATGCTTTTCATGCTTGGTGGACTGAATCCCATAGCAAGAAATTCCTTTTGGTTTATTTACAATATGGTTAATGTTCTCTGTAGTCATGATAGTTTTTAAAATCAACATGACAACTCCTGTGGTTGTATATGAGTATATTATCAGAACATCTTAAAAGAGCTTTGGAAGAGAGCCAATCTGAATATGAGCTATGGTCCAGGACTAAACAAAGAGACAGTGAAGTAAGGATCAGCATTCATCCCTCTCTGCTTACTGCTTAGTTATGATATGTCCGAGTGCATCACACGCCTGCCACCATCCCTTCTTCAAACTGTGGACTATAGCTTCAAATTCCAGGGTAGAATAAACCATTTTTTACATTGCTTTTGTCAGATGTTATATAACAACATTGAGAAAAGGTACTAATATACAACCCAACCCAAAAGCGAGTCTGGTTTTTCTGTATATCTATATATACCTGCACTATTGTCTGTGCAATATATGCAACTAAAAAAATCCTGCCTCCAATGAACTCTTGTAGTCCTTTCCTACTGTGCTTGGAACATCCTGTTTGTTTTCTTTTTTTTAACTTTTATTGCATTATGGTGAGAAAAGTTACATGATTTCAATTTATCTGAATTTGTTAACATTTAAAAAGATATTTTAAGTAAATAGAATTCAATCACATTCTTGTTTCCCTTTTGTACTCCAACTCCTCCCAGAGACCCCCCTTCAATACCTACAATATCTTTTTTTGTCATATTCTTTAAAATTTATGAAATATTATAACAGTAAAATGAGTATTATAAAAGTTGTTTGATATAAAACAACAATCAATTTAACAGTCTTATGTAGATGCTTGTCTACAGTAATACTGAAAATACATACATGTCTCAATATAAATTTGAAATAACTCCAAACATATTAACTGTATATTTCAAAATAATGCATCACCACTGGTATTTTCTGAAATGAACAGAAATATATAAAGTCTTTTTGTTTGTTTGTTTGTTTGTTTTGTATTTAGTAGAATACAAAACAAAAGTAAAATCTTGGCTCTTACTGTGGTACAAGCCCAAAATAAGAACATTTTTTAGACATTGGATTTCATTGTAATAAGGCTGTACTTCAATGACCCTCACATCACCAAAGAATTTTACCTCCATCGTAGCTAAGCTGAGAGTTGACAGTTCTGCTGGGCCAAGGAATGAATTGTAGGCTCGATTTTTGGATACAGACTTCCTGCTATGGTCAAAGCTATTTGACTTGAGTGAGTGACTTTATTCTCAGCCCACAGAGAACAGGTTACATTCATTTAAGAAATGGGGTGTGTATTAAGATGGTCTATCCATAAAGTCATTCACCAACTGTTTCAATGAACAATGGTTCTGTTTGGAGGGTGCCACAGACATTAGGTGAGGGTAAGAATTTGATTATTTAGTTGTGATAATGTAGAAAAGCATTCATCTCAGAGAAAGAGTACCTTGTAAAGTCCTCTTCTTCAAACCTGAAACAAGAGTTACAAATGTGAAGCAAAGCATTCAGTCTTACTCTTCGTTGTTCTCTTACAAGCCCCCCTCCCAATTTAATTGTCTACATTTCTTTTGGGTATATAAATATTTTTGAAATATGTAAGCTGTTCTGAAAACCATAGTATAGTGTAAGAACAGGAAATAAATAATACTACTAATAGAGAGGCTGAGTTAGGAGAAGCAAAATTTCAAGACCTTGATGTTGTACATAGCGAGACACTGTCACGAACAAACAAGCTGAAAGTGTATATGGATTGTACAATATTGGACATATTTCTCCAATTACCAAATCAGAGAAACCATTGGATGACAATGAACAAATCGATTAGGATATGTTGGTAATATTAATTTTCATATTAAGACATTAAGAAAAAATAATTGTTACTTCATGTTGTTTTTGTTGTAAGAGGTGGAATTAGGTTCGTATGAATTTGTTGAAAGATTACCTTCTTGCTTCTTCTAGGGTGTAGTTTTGTTCCTTATGTTGATGTTTTCCATCGATTATCCTTTTTAGGGATGGATTTGTGGAAAGATATTGTGTAAATTTTGTTTTGTCATGGAATATCTTGTTTTCTCCATCTGTGGTAATTGAGAATTTTGCTGGGTATAGTAGCCTAGGCTGGCATTTGTGTTTTTGTAGGGTCTGTATGACATCTGCCCAGGATCTTCCAGCTTTCATAGTCTCTGGTGAGAAGTCTGCCATAATTCTGACAGGCCTGCCTTTATGTTACTTGACTTTTTTCCCTTACTGCTTTTAATATTCTTTGTTTAGTGCATTTGGTGTTTTTATTATTATGTAACAGGAGGAATTTCTTTTCTGGTCCAGTCTATTTGGAGTTCTGTAGGCTTCTTGTATGTTCATGGGCATCTCTTTCTTTAGGTTAGAGAAGTTTTCTTCTATAATTTTGTTAAAGATATTTACTGGCCTGTTACCTTGGGAGTCTTCACTCTCTTCTATACCTGTTATCCTTATGTTTGTTCTTCTCATTGTGTCCTGGATTTCCTGGATGTTTTGGGTTAGGAGCTTTTTGCTTTTTGCATTTTCTTTGATCCTGGTTAGGTCAGAACTCCTCAGAGTCAAGCTGTCTCTGTGATCCTGCAATTCTGGTATCCTGTGACCCTGGGCTTGTTAGAGCACCTG
This sequence comes from Montemys delectorum, assembly GCA_019843815.1. NCBI lineage: Eukaryota > Metazoa > Chordata > Mammalia > Rodentia > Muridae > Montemys > Montemys delectorum. The sequence goes on along the minus strand of JADRCD010191267.1, from coordinate 6,411 downwards.
GGAGTGGAGCTTCCTCTGGACTAGCTGAGGAGCTTGAGCCCAAGGTCTGCTCAGGGTACTAGCCCAGACAGACCAGAAGGAACTGGACTGGCAGAGTTCCTGTGTGCCTGGTCCCACTGGTCCCAGTTACTCCCGGTACTGGGACAGATGTTGTGTGGAACATCCTATTTAAAATACTTTTCCAGACTCCTTACGTTGTTTTCACTCCCCAACTCTTGAGTGTTACAAACCTTCCTTTCCAAAACAGCATCCCCAGCACACTATTAAGATGTCTCCACACTCTGATATGCACATGCTGCCTGCCACTAGATAGATTGTAAGCCCCTTTTCTAGAGTCCATGTGCCCAGAAGGGCCAGAGAGGTCATGTTTGACTGTTCTTAACTTACGAGAGCAGGGGTATACAGCACAGTCAAGCACAGAGGCTGGTGCCAAGGAGTGCTGTATGTGACATTTGCCATTCTTTCCAAATGGGTGAATTCTTGATCTCAGTATTGCCAGCATTTGGTATAATACTCAGCATGGGCATAGTTAATTAATGGGAGTTGGAGTCAAAGTGATTCATTTCTCTGTTTTAAAAACCATTGCACTGCAACAAATATTACACAGTCTACCTTTAAAAATGCTATTGTTTTCCTTTTTATTTTCACTCTCTTTCTCCGTCCCTCCCTCCCTCCCTCCCTCCGTCCACCCTTCCTCTCTTTGTGCCCTTAGAGGAGCATGTTACATGACTTGTCATGCTCTCCCACTCTTCTCCTTATGCCTTTAAAACAGGGTCTGTCAGTGAACCTGGAGCTATGTTAGTGACGAGCAAGACCCAATCAGTCTAGTCGTCCTGTGTCTGTATTTTACAGTGTTGGGATTTTAGGTACATGTGCAGCCACACTGAACTACTTACTTGGGTACTGGGATTTGAACTCATGCCCAATGAACCACTTCCCAGTCCCCCAGCCATTTTGTTTTTCTAACATAGCTTCAGGTCGGTTGATGGGTGTGAAAGACAACATACTAAGGAAGAAGCTTGTCTCTCAAGGAAATAGATGGGTACTGGAGTGGGAGGCAGAGATATGCACTCTTTTGGATGGAGTTTGCCAAGGTTAAGGCATAGGAGAGGCTCGGATGGGGGCACTTAAAGGGACTTTAACGTCTAGGTACCAGTTCATGATGGAAATTTCTAGGAAAAAGTACTCTTTAAGAAAGACATGTAGAGTGTATTTATAGCAGAGTTTTCTGAGGATGTGACTAAAGCTCACTGTTCGTTGTAATTAAGTGTGTAGGGGGCTAAAAGCCTTTCAAAAGCAGGATTGTGTTCTGAACCCTCCCTTCCTTTTTCTCTCAGTCATACACTAAGTTGAGTGTCCCCCTCCCCCAGGAATATCCTCATCCTAAGGCATGCTCCAAAATCTATAAAACTCATCCTATATGACAGTGAGAGTCTGTGTGATTCAATTACACATCCTGAAGAACAGACACCTGTTACCATGCAAATCCTAGTACAAAGAGTGTCCTTTGAGAGGGAAGTGGAAGGAAACTTGGCTATAGAGAGAGGTAGTGATCTGACAAACAGTTCAACTGGGGTGACATGATATAAGACATAGCAAGGGCCCACTAGCCAAGAAATGCAGGTGGAAGCTGCACTTGGAAGTGAAGGAGAACATGGGATTCCCCCCTTGTCTCCAGAAGACCCAGCTGTGCAATACCTTGACACCAGTGCAGGGAAACAGGTGTTATGCTTCTAGCCTGCCAAACTGTTGCAAGGTAGCCTAGCATATTTTCTAGCCAGTGAATCATCTGTTACAACAGAGTAATAAAGTAACATTCTGGGCCAGTGAGACCTGAGTTCATGCTACCTGTGATTGAGTGCATCTGTAATCCCAGCAGTCCTACAAGGAAGGTGGGAGGTAGACACACAATCACCAAGAAGCTTGAATGCCAGCTAGCCTGGAGCATAGTGCATAGCAGAAGCAAGAGAGACCCTCTCTCAAAACAAGCTGGAAGGACAGAACTGAGTACTAAAGACGTCATCCTTTGACTTCAGCATAGTCAATCCCATGGGATCTCCCTCCCTCCCCGCCTCTCTCTCTTTCTCTTCTTTATATCTCCTTTGGGATATACTTCACCTCTTCAAGCCTCAGTTCCCCAATCTATAAAATATGAGAACACAGACTAATTATGCCCCCAGGAGCAACAACAACATAGGGTAAAGCTCTTTCCACAGTGGCTTTCCATGTCTAATTAAACACCTGCCCCAGAAGAAAGCTGGGTTTCTTTATGGATGTATGTAAGAAAAGGCAGGTAGCTTTGAGTTGTTTTGTTGTTTATTTTTTTAAACAATATTTCATGTTTCCCAGGCTAGCCTACAATTATAGCTATAGCTGTCATCTGTCGCCCCCTTGAAAATGCTGGAATTACAGATATCTGCCACTAGGCTCGGTTTTCTTTTTTGGTTTGGAATGCTTGCTGCAGGTCTTTGTAATTCATGTGTAAGTACTCCATGGAAGATACAACATTTCCTACTTCTTCATTCTCCCTAGTGCTTGCTAGGTCTACGTCCAGCCTATTGTACCTCTGACAATTGATTGACAAATGGTGAATGCTTGCACTGTAACATTTGAAGGCTCAGAATTCTGACCAGCAGAATAATCTACTTTTAAAGGGACAAATTATAGCTTTAGATAGATGTGTCCACCACAGACCTCTGAGTGCCACAATTTTCACCTCTGGGTGACAACCTTCACGCTGCACTTCATTCAGTTTTTTTTTTTTTTTTTCAAAACAAGACATTAGCTGCTACTGTCTTCAGATTGTCCCTCTGCTGCCATTAATTTGTCTTTCTGCTTTGCTTTTCCAAACAGAATGGCCTAAAATATTTTGGTTTTCCATATATTGGTCAGAGAGAAGCATTGTGAAAGATAGTTTCACTGACAGAATTTTAAGTGACCTATGTGACCATTTTTTTTTAGATAAATTATAAAACGTGGCATATTGAACATATGAGCTTATCTCTGACTCTGCTGTAACTCTACTAATGTTACAGGAAGGGACTAAAAGAAGATACACGTTGAACAGGTCAGAGAGAATGAGAACATCAGAAACAAGCACAGGAGAGATGTGAAAAGAGCACATGTGGGGAGCACCAATACTGATGAGGAAAGGGAGTGGACATCACACGCCACTTCCCCACTGGGACTGAAGGCAGAATGTGAACTGTCTAGTTTTACTGAACCCAGAAATGACTCAACAGTGAGGAGCTGCAGCCAAAACCACATGTTATAAGCAGGCCTACGAGGGATTAGAAGCCCCCTTTCTGCTCATGAATCCTGGCCACAGTTCATCTCCATGCATGCTGCTTGACACTTTCTCTGTTTACACTATGTCCAGTGTAAAGGGGCCGGCTTTCATGACCAATATGAAAGTTGCAGTTCCATTTTCTCTTTGCCTCACCCTCACTGAGGAAGCAGTGGAATGTAAGATTTTGACATCTCAGGGAGCATTGTACCCCCAATCCTATCCACCAAAAACCAGTTTCGAGCCCATTTTTCTAGGCTCTGAGCTACTGGATCTGGAAGGCTGAGACCACAGCTTTCTCAGTAGCATGTGAAGAGACTGAGGCTGCAGGGCAAAAGTTTTGCTCCTGGTGGCTGTTGCTTGCCTCTGTCAGCTTCGTGCCAGCCCCGATTCCTTGCTGGACACTGTGAGACCAGAGTGTACCAGAAGTTCTCCAAGCCTAGCACCTCACACAGAGGTGTGAGCTAGAGTCTTGTGGGTGGTCTTTTTAGGCTCCCGAGTTCTTATTATGCTGATGCTTATCCCTTTGTCGTCTAAGCTCTCTGCCAGTGACAGTGGACACTCGTAGAATCTGCACACCTGCATTTGGCTCTTCCAGAAGGACCCTGTTTCATGGCTGAATTATGGGCCAGTGAAAATCCAGGACTTATTTCATCATGTAGTGGGGGCTAGTGGTCCAAAGTCTCCTGAGAACTCAAACCCCCATGCCATTTGCTGGTGCTATGTGTGTGTGTTCTAGAGACCACAGGCAGTAACGTAAAAGCCTGTGATGCTCTGGCAGTCAGAAGCTTCTTTGTTAATTATACAAAGACGCCACTAAGGAACAGGGAGGGGAGAGAACAGCCTAGAATATCAAACAGACCCGATGTTCATAACCTGAGCAAACAAACAAGATCATTTATAAAACATAAGCTTCAGCATTAAAAAAAAGAAAAAAAGGACACTTAAAAAATGAGCAACAATTTTAGGACTTCTTTTTCTTTGGGAGCGGGAGGGCTGTGTGTACATACCCTTGTACATGCACAGGTGTATGTGTGCACATGTGGAGACCTGGAGAGTTATTCTCTAGTGGCCATTCACATTTGCCTGTAACTTTGCTAAGTAGGTGAGACTGGCTGGCCAGCAAACCCCAAGGATTTACCTGAGGGCTCCCTCCCCAGTGCCGAGAATACAGGTGTGCCCACTACACACAGCTTTCGAAATGTGAATTCTAAGTATTGGCCTCAGGTCTTCCTGCCTTAAAAGCAAACATTTTACTAACTGAGCCATCGCCCAGACACAACTTTAGGAAACTGAAGGTGAAATTTGACTTTCAAAAATGGTCAGAAGTCAGAGCTAGGTAGTATGCCATCTATGTACAAATAAACTTACAAATAAACTTAGGGTTGTGATAAATAAACACAGTTACACCTAAAACCAGAGCATCAGGTTGGTGAGATGGTTGTGGGGATAAAAACTCTTTGCCACTTAGCCTATTGACCTGAGTTTGATCTTCAGGACCCACTTGGTAGAAAGAGAGAACTAACGCTTGCAAGTTGACCTCTGACCTCCACGTACATGTCATGTGCACAATATATACATATATACACACATACACACACATATTAAGCTCTGAGGCTCAAGACAGTTGTTGATTTTAAAGCCTCTGTGGGCCTCCGTCTCTGAGGAAGGGACCCACTCACTCTCTGAGGCAGCCAACCACCAGCTTCCACAGAGGGGATGATGGGAGGCAACCTACTATGTGACTAGCTAGTTGAAAAGAGGAAGGTATTAAAAACAGAACTCACTCTTATAAAAGAGTCCGCAGCGGGGATGCACTGTCGCAGGCACGGACAGAGCCACCCGCCAGCTAACAATGCTAGTAAAATTGTCCTGTATCGTTTAGAATAACTTAGAATTATCCAAACTTGTATAGGTATCTATAGAGACCAAGCAACTCTTGTGAATGAATATGTGTTCACTGGTACTGCTGAAAGACAGAAAGACCTGTGTGTGTATGCGTGTACACATGTCTGAAGTTGATGTCAGCTATTTTCCAATGCTGTCCTCACTTCTCTCATAAAACAGATTTTCTCACAAAACTCAGAATTCATTACTTGGCTAGAATGACTCACCAGATCTTCAGGAATCTACCTGGATCCACATGCCCAGCACTGCAGTTACATACAGGGCTACACCCAATTTCTTTTTTTTTTTTTTATTAGAAATTTCCTTTACTTACATTTCAAATGTTATCCCCTTTCCTGGTTTCCCCTTAGAAAACCCCCTAAAACCTCCTCCCTCCCCCTACTCACCAACCCACCCACTCCCACTTCCTGGCCCTGGCATTCCTCTACACTGGGGCATAGAGCCCTCACAGGACCCAGGACCCTTCCTCCCATTGATGACTGACTAGGCCATCCTCTGCTATGTATGAAGCTGGGGCCATGAGTCCCACCATGTGTACTCTTTGGTTGGTGGTTTAGTCCTTGGGAGCTCTGGGGGTACTGGTTGGTTCATATTGTTGTTCATCCTAAGGGGCTGGAAAGCCCTTCAGCTCCTTGGGTCCTTTCTCTAGCTCCTTCATTGGGGACCCTGTGCTCAGTCCAATGGATGGCTGTGAGCCTCCACCTCTGTATTTGTCAGGCACTGGTAGAGCCTCTCAGGAGACAGCTATCTCAGGCTTCTGTAGGCAGCACTTGCTGGCCTCCACAGTAGTGTCTGGGTTTACTAATTGAATATGGGAAGGATTCTCAGGTGGAGCAGTCTCTGGATTGTCCTTCCTTCAGTCTCTGCTCCACACTTGGTCTCTGTAACTCCTTCCATGTGTATTTTGTTCCCCCTCATAAGAAGGACCAAAGTATCCACACTTTGGTCTTCCTTCTTCTTGAGTTTCATGTGGTTTGTGGATTATATCTTGGGTATTCTGAAATTCTGGGCTAATATCCACTTATCAGTGAGTGCATACCATGTGGCTTACCTCACTCAGGATTATATTCTCTAGTTTCACCCAGTTGCCTACAAATGTCATGAGTTCATCATTTTTAATAGCTGAGTAGTACTCCATTGTGTAAATGTACCACATTTTCAGTATCCATTCCTCTGTTGAGGGATGTTTGGGTTCTTTCTAGCTCTGACTATTATAA
>JADRCD010191266.1:37251-48231 GCA_019843815.1 Montemys delectorum | reverse complement strand
AGGAGGAGGAGGAGGAGGAGGAGGAGGAGGAGGAGGAGGAGGAGGAGGAGGAGGAGGAGGAAAAAGAGAAGCCTGTATCAGAGGAGAGCTGAGAAAGTCTGTTATGATCGCTATGGATGCCTCTCATGTGTGCCTGGCCCTGCAGCTTCCCAGGTGTACCATGTGCATCCTCCATGTGACTAAAATCCAATATGGAAGCTATGCCAGCAAACCCATCCTATAGACTGCTTCCCAGGCATCCATAGCTTCTTCCCTTTTCATCATTCTGGGGAGTAGGATCCAAGTACCTCATGGGATGCTGGAAAACGCAACTAGCATCTGATCCTATACATACAAACTTTGGCTAAGTTTAATTATAAATTAGGTATGATAAGAGATCATTAATAATCAGTGACCAAACACTATACTGTGATAAAGTTTGAAGTTTTACCATATGGTGTTTGGGGTCATTAAATATGTAAAAGTTTCTGAAACACAAGCAGTTCCATTGTAGGATAGTTAATCTTATAACTTAAATTCATATTGACTAGTAAGGTAGGCATCGGGTAGGATATACAGTATGGATACAATGGACAGAGGGCGATTTACTTCCTAGATAGGGCAAAATTGGGCCACAGGAGATTTTATCATACTACTCAGAGCAGCATTCAATTAAAAACCTATGAAGGTAGGAACCTGGCCCATGAGACTGTTCGGCGGCTGAAAATGCTTGCCATGAAAGTCTGGCTGCCTGAGTTCAATCCCCAGAAATCACCATAAAATGAGAGAACCAACTCCCAAATTTGTAGTACACACATGCCTACACTCACACATATTATAAATGCTCAATTAAATTAATAAAGATAAAAAAACTTACGAAATGCTTTTTTTTTTCTTGGTGTTTCAAGAAGGTGTCTCTGTGTAATAGTCTTGGCTGTCCTGGAACTGGTTTTGTAAGCCAGGCTGGCCTGGAACTCACAGGACTCTGCCTGCCTCTGCTGGGAATAAGGGAGTACACCACACCCACCTTTAGTGGAATTTTCCATTTAGTATTTTCCCACTGCAGAAGACAAGAGGTAAATGAAACCTCAGAGAGCACATTGTTTCCAAATTTCAGCTGAGAGTCTGAGAACAGCCTAACCCTACTTCCAGCAACCTGGGTTAAAACAAATTTACTTAAATTTGCCAACCTCCAGTGGCTACAGTAAGTTTTTATATTATTTCTTTCTTTTTGCTTTTGCTTTTGTTTTTGTTTTAAGATTTATTTATTATTATAAATAAGTACACTGTAGCTGTCTTCAGACGCACCAGAAGAGGGCATCAGATCTCATTACGGGTGGTTGTGAGCCACCATATGGTTGCTAGGATTTGAACTCAGGACCTTTGGAAGATCAGTCAGTGCTCTTACCCGCTGAGCCATCTCTCCAGCCCTTGTTTTTTTGGTTTTTTTTTGTTTGTTTGTTTGTTTTTTGTTTTTTAAACATTCACCCACTCAGTGGCCCAAAGTGGCCTCAAACTTACAGCAATCCTCTTGTCTCAGCTTCTTGAATGCCAAGATTACTACCATACTTAACTTGGCCACAGAATTTAGTTAAAGGTTATAGGACAAAAGCTAAACCAAAAAGGACAGAGTCAATTGTAATATCAAACTACAGGATGACAAGGTATGGTGGTACACGCCTGTAATCTCAGAACTCTGGAAGCAAAAGCAGTTTAAGATAATTTTTGGCTGCATAGTGAATTTGAGCCCAGCATGGGTTATATGAGACACCATCTCAAAACAAAACAAAACAAAACAAACAAACAAACAAGATGGGTGTTGTAACGTGGTCATCCAGCACTGAGGAGGCAGAAGCAGGCAGATCTCTGTGAGTTCAAGGTCAGCCTGGTCTACAGTGTGAGTTCCAGGACAGCCACAGCTATACAGAGAAACCCCCCAAAAAATCCCCAAAAAAACAAGGGGTCTAGAGAGATGGATGAGCCCTTAAGAACATTTGCTGCCCTTGCAAAGGACCGAAATTCAGTTCCCAACACCTATAAGGTAGCTCACAACCATCTGTAATTCTAAGGGATGTGATGCTCTCTTTTGGTTTCCACAGGTACTGCATGGCTGTGATGCACATACATGCAGGCAAAACACTCACATATTGTCTTAGTTCAGGTTTCTATTGCTGTGGAAAGACACCATAACTAAAGCAACTCCCATAAAGGAAAACATTTAACTGTGTGTGGCTCACAGTTTAGAGATTTAGTCCATTATCAGAGTGGAAAACATAGCAGCATGCAGGTAGACATGGCTCTAGACAACGTAGCTGAGAGTTCTACATCTAAACTGTCAGACAGCAAGAAGAGCAAGCCACTGGGCCAGGTTTGAACTTCTGAAACCTCAAAGCCCACCCTCAGTGACATACTTCCTCCAATAGCATCATTTATAAGAACCAAAATAATGGAAACAATTCAATTGTCCTTCAGTTAATAAGTGGATGAACAAATGTGGTGTTTCCATACAGCAGAGTGTTATTTGAAAATAAAAGGGAATGAAATCATGATATAGTTTACAATGACTGAACCTTAAAATTTTCCTGAGGGAAAGAACACAGACACAAAAGATCACATGCTGTCAGATTTCATTTTTATAAAAAAATCCAGGATAGGCAAGTTTCGAGACAAAAAGTTGGCTGTGGCTGCCAGGCTCAGCAAGTGATAAAGGCGGGGATGGGATGGGGGTGGGGAGAATGATAAAAATGTTCTGAAATTAGATAGGGTTATTCATTGCACAACTTTGCATTTTTACTGAAAACCACACACTGTGTATGTTAGTCTATTTAATGTCACTGTGACAAAAATACCTAGCAAAAATAAAGGAGGCAATGTTGATTTTAGTTCACAGTTTCAAAGGTTTCAATCTATGGTCCACAGGTTCCATTGCTCTAGGCCTGAGGTAAGTGCTGGTAGCAAGGAAGCAGAGAAAGACTAGAAGAAACCAAACAAAAACAATATCAACATTATCCCAATAAAGTGTGAACCAAGGAATACCTACTGGCAAATGGGACCCTGCATCTGCCTGCTGATATCACTCAGACAACTCATTGGCCATTCAACCCAGTTCACGTCTAAATGACACAGTACAGAACCTGCTCAAGACTGGAGATACACACTGTCTGTGTGCTATGGGGTTCTCTGGGCTTTGGGCAACACCAGACTTGGGGCAGTACTTGGAGCCAAGTCAGGAGTCCTATGTCCAAACCTCTGCCAATAACCTGCTGGGAGATGCTGGCAAAGAAGTTTCTTCTCCAGGCACAGAATTTCTCTCTGAAAGGTATGGGGGTTGAAGAAAAGGACCTTTGAGTTATATGTTTGCTTTTCAAAGTTCTGGGTCATTCTCATGAAGACTCATGTATTCCTCTGTTATCATTCATAGCCCAGGTATAGTGGAGACTGGCCTTGAACTTACACACGTGGAAATATGGTTCCTTTACAGATGATGTGAAGCCTTGCCATTGAGTCTTTTGTCACGTGACTTTATTTCTTCAGCCCCCGTGAGAGTTTTTAAAAAACACTCTAGGGCCGGGCAGTGGTGGCGCACGCCTTTAATCCCAGCACTTGGGAGGCAGAGGCAGGCAGATTTCTGAGTTCCAGGCCAGCCTGGTCTACAGAGTGAGTTCCAGGACAGCCAGGGCTACACAGAGACACCCTGTCTCAAAAAAAAAAAAAACAAAAAAAAAAACTACTTTAGGGCCCAGAGTCTATAGCTCAGCTGTGTAGTCCATGCTTTGAATGTGCAATCCCTGGTTTTAATCCACAGTATGAAGAAATAAAAATTAAAACACTCTAAATGATTAAACTTGGTTGAGTGAAGAGATGGCCCAGAAGTTAGGAGGTCTTGCTGTTCTTCTAGGGGACCCAAGTTTTGTTCCAAGCAACCATATTGCATGTTCACAACTGCCCTTCACTTCAGGAGAGTCAATGCCCTTTTCTAGCCTCTGTGGGACCTGTACACATGTGGAGTGTGCACACACGGATGTAGGCATACCTGTGCATGTGCACACACACAAATAAATAAATGATTAAGTAAATAAATAAATTTCTTATGTTTTATTATAAAGTGCCTTGCCCCTCAGCTGCCAAGAAAGAGAGAGAGAGAGAGAGAGAGAGAGAGAGAGAGAGAGAGAGAGAGAGAAACAATCAAAAAAAAAAAACCAAAGAAGCAAAGAAATCAAGACTGGTATATTGTTGAAGACTGGATCTCCAGCTGGTAGAATCATGAACCTTACAACCAAATAAATGGGTGAACTCCCTGATGGGATCATGATGTGATGCCTTTATTAGGTGGTGATAGAAAGTTCTGGAGAAGGGGCCTGTTGGAGGAAGTAGGCCACTGTGGGTGTACACATGAATGCAGGTATCCAAAGAGACTGGAAGAAGGCCTCAGATTCCCTGGTGCTGGAGTTATAGGCAGTTGTGAGCTACCTAACTTGGGTGCTGGAAACCAGTTCTAGTCCTCTACACAAGTAGTTTGTACTCTTAACAGCTGAGCCATCTCTCCAGCCTCCATTTTAGTGGACTTGTTGCTGTAGTTGTTTTATGATAGGGTCTCACTATGTTGCCTTGGCTAGACCAGAACTCACTGTACAAATCAGGCAGAGTGCTGGGATTAAAGGCACGTGCCACTATGCCCAGCCCATTTTAGAGTTTTTAATATGAAGAAACTAGGCTCCACCTCTAGCCCTGCTAAGTGAGAAGGTCTGAGGCTGGGAGCCCAGAATCTGAATTTGTTTATTTAAATATCCAAAGTTATCCTGAGAAACTGTCATAGGTGAGAACTCTTGGAGCAGCAGAGACTCATCCATTTCTTTTTATTTTAGGACAATGACCCCCCTCCTTTGGAATGCTGACTACTTAGTACCATGAAAATCTACTACTGACCAAACAGCAGTCCTGACCCATCCCAGAGAACCGATCTAAAGGTGGACCTGGCCGGGAAGCACAGAAATCAAGATTCCTCTGATCTCATCTACCACTGAATCTCACAGAACCCAAGCTCGGTGACCAAAGAGAGCCAGGCCCTGCTTCCCTGAGTCAGGGAGCTGGCAGTCCCTATCACAGTGGAAAGAGAAGGAGGGTGTCTTCTTATTTCCTTAATGGGCTATTGCTTTCTATGTGAATGAATAGCTGAGCATGAAACAGCCCAGCAGGAGCTGCATGCGCTGGAGATGAGACAGAAGCACAAATCTATTCCTTGTTTAAAGATCACCCTACTAAGAATAGAAACTGAAACACACGCTCAGGCGTGCACACACGCACGCCTATGAGGAAGGGCATGATCAGATGGAGAAACCCCTGGCTTAGAAGATGGTCTGAAATCACAGAACCTCCAAGCAGGAAAATCAGCCAGTGACCATTCTCTCTAGAGCTTGTCTGTTAGAAGGGAAACAGAGATCCAAAAAGGCCAAGCCCAGCATGGCCTGGGGAATACCACACTCTAGACTCCAGGTTGCTGTCTCTCAGTTTCAAGCCCATCTCTCCTGCATATTGCCTTGGAAGCCACCAGCTCAGAAGGCTGAGCAGGGCCAATACGGCATCAGACTTCCAGGACCTGACTGCCAGGAGGGTTAAAAAAGAATATCCACTATTGCCCTCATGCCTAGAAAATGCTAACCAGCCAATATCACCACAGTGGCAAATTTGTTTTTGTTTTTAATTTATGTATTTTTATTTTATGTACACTGGTGTTTCGCCTGCATATAAGTCTCTATTAGGGTGTCAGATCCCCTGGAACTGGAGTTAAGAAGGTTATGAGCTACCATGTGGATTCTGGGAATTGAACCCAGATCCTCTGGAAGAGTAGCTAAGTGCTCTTAACCTCTGAACCATTTTTCTAGCACTGCAAAATTATTTTTAAAAGTTGAAAACTAAGCTGGGCAGTGGTGGCGCACGCTTTTAATCTCAGCATGTGGGAATCAGAGACAGGTGGATTTCTGAGTTTGAGGCCAGACTGGTCCACAGAGTGAGCTCCAGGACAGCCAGGGCTATACAGAGAAACCCTATCTCTAAAAACAAACAAACAAACAAACAAACAAAGTTGGAAACTAGGGGGCTGGAGAGATGGCTCAGCAGTTAAGAGCACTGACTGCTCTTCCAAAGGTCCTGAGTTCAATTCCCAGCAACCACATGGTGGCTCACAACCGTCTGTATTGGGATCTGATGCCCTCTTCTGGTGTTTCTGAAGATAGCTACAGTGTACTCATCATATACATTAAATAAATAAATAAAACCTTTTTTTAAAAAAAGGTGAAAACTGGATGTCCAATAGCAAGCTTGGTCAAAGCAAAGTTTAGTGGCATGTACCTGTGATCCCAGTATCCAAAAAGCTAAAGAGGAAGTTGCTATGAATTTTAGGTCAATCTGGGCAGAATGGGCCTCTTACTCAAGAAAGAGGAAAGAGGTTGGAGAAAAAGAGGGGAGTGGAACAGTGAAATTATAACCATCATACCAAATGTTCCTTGTCCAAAAACAGATTTTATAGGCTAGAAAGATGGCTCAGCAGTTAAGAGCACTGGGTGATGGTCTAGTGGATCTGGGTTTGGCTCTCAGCACACACAGTGGCTCACGACTGAATGAAAAAAAGAAATAAAAAGGAGGCCATGACTGCTCTAAAGGTTGAGGTGAAGGTTCATTGTAGATAGATATGAGGACGAGCACAGGCAGAGACATCTGGAAGGCTGCAAAGTGAACATGACCAGACTGAGGTGGACCGTGTGAAGAGAGGGGAGAAGAGCCAAGAGAGCAGGAGAACAAAAGGACAAAGGGTAAAGGACTAAGGCAGCCAAACCAGAGGACTATATAGGAAAGAGCAGCTGGGGGAAGGGCAGGCCGGCCTTCTGGCCTGAGTTCAGGGTAGGGGTTGGAGTGTGTCAGCAAGGAGCACCCTGTAACAAGAAGGGACTAAGGGAGGCTAGGAGAACCTGTGGCCCAGGGCCATTTAATCTGGGTTTGAGACCTAACAACAACCATTTGTAACTCCAGCTCCAGAGATCCAATGCCCTCTTCTGACCTCACAAGGCACAGACATACATGCAGGCAAACTACCCGTACACAAAGAAGGAAGGGAGGAAGGAAGGAAGGAAGGGAGTGAGGAAGGAAGGAAGGAAGGAAAGAGAAAGACAGAAGAAAGAATGACAGACAGAGAGTGAGAGGGAAGGAGAGAGGAAGGAAAAGGTTTTACTTACTGTGTATGCCTGGAGTCGCCACTACCTGGGAAGCTGGTATGGAACAGCTTGATCCCAGAAGTTCAAGTGTAGTCTGGGCTACATAGCAAGACCCTGTCTTAATATACATATAAACATACACATACATCATATACACCATATACATATAGAGAGAGACAGAGACAGACAGAGATCTACTTATGAAGAAAAACAAAACAAAAATGGAGGGTGGGTATCTTGATCTGAATGCACCTATCCATCCCAGATTTTTGTTGTTGTTGTTGAAATCTGATGCCCAGTGAGCTGAATCTGTTACTGGAATCTGAGGTGTGCCATTCGACACCTTGCCACAAAACCATGCCAAAAAAAAAAAAAAACGAACAAAAACAAAAAACAGGGGTCAAGAATTTGCAAAAGGAAATGAGATTATATCTAGTTTTGTTCAGACAGAACTGGAAAGATAGAAATTCTCAGCTTCCCTCACCTTGCCTATAGCAGTGTTAAAATTTATAGAAATGATGAAACAAAAGGCCAGGGGGAGATTTAGCTGTGAGAGAAATGATCAGAGCTGTGAGATTCATCTCTTCCTGGGAGACTGTTCATCCTCTGGCTAGGGAGAGTTCCTGGAGAAATGTTAACCCCTTAAAGCCCTTGCTGGAGGTCTTTTAAGAGGGGATGAGGTAACTAGGGGCTGCATCCTGAGCAGAGCAGGAGCCTGCTGGGCTCAGGAATGGGGTTAGTGTCCCTATGAAGATCCCAGAGAGCCTGTCTGGGAGGACATGAAGCACAGCCCTCCCCAGGCAGTCCTAAACTCGCATTTCCCAATCTCCAGAAGTCAGCTTCTGTTACCACATGTAAGGTCTCTTGTTATAGTAGTCTGAATGGACAGATAGAAAAAGCTACAAACGGAATATGCAGTAACTTACAGTTATGGGGCCAGATGTGGGGCTAGGCATGATGGTAGACACCTATGATCTATCTCAGCAGGAAGTAGACTAGGGCAGGAGGAGCCATAGGCTCCAGTCTTCTCTCCACAGGGAGCTCCAAATTGGCCCAGGCTAGAAAGAAAAGATCTAACACTTAGAACAGCATCTACTTTAACCAGGTGCACAAGCACAACCACAGCACCTAGAAGGAGGTGAGGGGGGAGGTGAGGGGGGAGGTGAGGGAGGAGGTAAGGGAGAGGAAGCCATCCTCAGCTGTAGAAAGAGTTCTAAGTCAGTGTGGGCTACGAAAGACTGTTTCAAACCTCATTCCCTGAGTGAAAATGAACAAAACACCTTATCTAACTTAATCGCTTTTAATTTTTGAAGAAAACTTCCCATTCTTTTGCCTTCAGCCTCTTTTTGTTTTGTTTGGATCTTGCTATAGCTCAGGATAGCTTCAAACACACCATCTTCCTGCCTCCACCTCTCAATTACTGGAATTACAGGTATGTGCCGTTCTACTTGGTTTAAACTTATTTTTTAAGATTTATTTTATTTTATGTGTATGAGTACATTGTAGCTGTACAGATGGCCATGAGCCATCATGTGGTTGCTGGGAACTGAACTATCGTTCGCTCCCGCCCCGCTCACTCCATGTAATACACTGTAGCTCTCTTCAGACGCACCAGAAGAGGGTGTCAGATCTTATTACTGGTGGTTGTGAGCCACCATGTGGTTGCTGGGATCCAAACTCAGGACCTTCCGAAGAGCAGTCAGTGCTCTTTACCCGCTGAGCCATCTTGCCAGCCCCCCAAAACTTATTTTTTCTATGTCTACAAATGCTCCTATTCTAGACATTTCATGTAAGTAGAATCATACAATATTAATCTTTTGATGTCTCCTTTATTTTGTTTAATATGTCTTCTTAAAATTAGAGCCAGTTATAGTATATTGTAGTATAATATTGATATTTTAATGCTGTGTCCTCCTTTACTTTTGCTGTTTTTGTTTGTTTGTGTGTATGTTTGCCTCTGTATGTGTGTATTTGTCTCTCTCTGTATGTGTATGTGTGTTTGTGTGCACACATGCCTGATATGTATGTATGTTGTGCTCTGCTCTACATTACTCACTAGTGTGTGGATCGGAGGCTTCAGGCTGCGCCTTGCCCTGGAGACTTCGTCTTAAAAAGCAGCCTTAGAGATGGGATGACTCTGAATCCTATTTGTGCACACAGACACCACCACCCAGCATGAACCATGAAGCACAGTCTGATAAACAACTTACTCATGCAAGGGGAACACTTATGGAATTACTGGGGTATACTTTAGTACACATGGATAAATGGACAAATTAAAGCCATATCAGAAAGTCAGGCCCTTGAACTGAACCCACCACACCAAAAAGGAGTCAACAACCCTACTTGGATCCCATAAACGGAGGGAAATACTGTGATGGTGATCGCGTGGAGGTGGGCCCACCAGTCTGTCATTTTACCACATGATAGGTACACATCAGGTGCCTGACAGAAAACTCCCAACTGTCCCTAGGGCTTCAGCTCAGTGCAGTCCCCACTACTTGGCCTGTTCCCATTGTCATAGACCTCTATCAGGAACTGGCCCTGCCTTTTACAATGACTTGTCTTGTACGAGCTTCCAAATCTGTTCTGTGTACCCCTAGCAGTCTGCAATGGGGTTCACTAATACCTAACCACTGCCTGATCTCTGCCTCTGTCTTCAGTAGGACCTCTCATACTCTGTGGCCTCTTTAATCCTTTTGCAACCATTCTGTTACACACACACACACACACACACACACACACACACACACATACATACACAGTATAATGCATGATCTATTCACAGCTAAGATTGGAATAAAAGAACCAGTAACTGCTAAGAGCCAGCTATCCAGGGAAATCCAGATTACTTGGTAACAATGTGGCTTGTAAATGTACTGTTACCCAATAAATTCTGGCATTGTGAAGAGACCCAGATATGTGCATATATGTTTTTGCAGGCTCACAATATCTGTGCTTCTAAACAACTATTAATGATGCAGCCAAAGCGGGAGTCAAATTGCACATCTATCAACTGGCCATTGAAAACACTCGAGTGGTGTTCTAGAAAGGAGAATTAGCCATTCTAGGAAAAGTGAGGATGGAGTTCAATATATAAGAAATATATTGTTTTTTTGAAGACAGAGTTTTTCTGGTAGTTCTGGCTGTCCTTGAACTCACTATGTAGACCAGACTGGCCTCAAACTCAAGAGATCCACCTACTTTTACCTCCCAAGTGATGGGATTAAAAGCATACACCATGTCCAACTTTTTGAGGGTAGGGGAAGGGTATTGAAAAATACTTTACCTAATTTATTATTATTGTATAAAAGTGTATATGGTGGAAGGTGTATCCCTGCCACAGAACTCAGGAGGAGGTCAGAGGGCAGCTCTGTAGCCTCTGTCTCTCTGTTCCTCCACCTTTACCTGTGCCTGAGCGACTGAACTCAGTTCTTTAGACTTGCACAGCAAGTGTTCATCTGGCTGAGCTGTCTTGCTGGTCCAGAATATAATTTAGATCCTCCATCCTTGAGGCTGAAATGTGTTGATGCCTTTGTCTTTTTTGTTGAAGATTTCTTTGGAGAGGCCTGTCTGCAGCCCTAGGGGACTGAGCCCTGAAAACTGAGCTGGCTACAACACCTAGGCTTAGGTTCTATGCTCTCAGTCACACCTTTCACACATCTGTGAGAGATGGCTGCTTCAAAGATGTGCAAACTCAAAAAAGAACAACTAATCAGATCAAGGGAGAAAAGTCCTTCCTTCCTTCCTTCCTTCCTTCCTTCCTTCCTTCCTTCCTTCCTTCCTTCCTTCC
>JADRCD010191266.1:25816-35905 GCA_019843815.1 Montemys delectorum | reverse complement strand
GAGAGAGAGAGAGAGAGAGAGAGAGAGAGAGAGAGAGAGAGAGAGAGAGAGAGAGAGAGAGAGAACTCACACTGGTACTGCAGTAAACAGGAACTGTAAGAGTATTTCCAGGCTTCGTTTTTTCTAATCCTCAGGTCTCTGTCTCCATAGGGCTGTAGTCTGAAATAATGACGTGTGCCCCCACTCCCTTTCTCTCCCCTCAGCTGGTGTTTCTCATCCTTCGATATGAATCAGATCACCTGCTGGGCTCTACCCCTGGAGTTTCAGATTTCAGAGTAACTAACACCTAAAACTTGACCTTTCTGTCCAAACCCACAGTTTCTAGCACAAAGGGGGATTCCCTCTCTCAACTCTTCCCTCCCATACTACTCAAAAAACAGTTAAAAACAGCAAAACAAGTACACATACACACACTCAAGACAAGACATGAATTTCCTTGACTCTAACTGGCCACCTCTGAGCCCCATCGTGTCAGAACCAAGAACTGCTACAACGTGCTTTTGGTGGGAAATGAGCTGCAGCTTTCTGGAAAGTTCTCTAGCAGCACCTGGAGATGCAGATGTGGCCACTCCCACAGGAGCCATCTAGATTGGAAGTGATCAAGTAATAGAAACCACACTGTAGGTACTGTGAAGAGAATGGCAGACGGAGGCTGAGGTCCCCCTAACTGTAGTTTTTGTTCTTATGTTTCCAAGAAAAGGTTTCTGTCTGTAAGTCCTGGCTGTCCTGGAAGTCACTCCTGAACCAGGCTGGCCTCAGATTCACAGAGATCCCCTGCCTCTGCTGAGATTAAAAACGTGTCCCACCACTGCCTGGCAGATTTATGTTATCTTTAACTATGTCTGTGTGTGTGAGTGGTTGCACATGCGCACACTCATCTCAGGAGGCCAGGGGCATCCTAGTCCTCTGAGGCTGGAGTTATAAGTAGTCCTGAGTCACCCAGCAAGGATTCCGCTGGCAATCAAATTCAGGTCCTCTGCAGGAGCAGCGGATGAGCTCTTTTTTTTTTTTTTTTTAAAGATTTATTTATTTATTTTATGTGAATGAGTACACCATTGCTCTCTTCAGACACACCAGATGTGGGCATCAGATCCCATTACAGATGGTTGTGAGCCACCATGTAGTTGCTGGGAATTGAACTCAGGACCTCTGGAAGAGCAGTCGGTGCTTTTAAGCGCTAAGCCATATCTCCAGCCCAGCATATGAGCTCTTAACCACTGGCCTTCCCTATTCATTTTTAAGATAAGGTCTTGCTATGTAGCTTAGGTTGGTCTCAAACTCCCGAGGTTAGGTGATCCTCTGCTTCACCTGCACATACAGGGTTTGTATTATTATCACTATTGTTGTTGTTGTTATTTTGGTAGTGGTTGTAGTTTGTGTGTGGGGGGGTGGGGTTGGGGGTGGGTGCCACAGCATGTATATGGAGGCCAGAGGACAACTTCCAGGGGTTGGTTCTCTCCTTCCTTCCACTGTGGTCCTGGGAATAGAACTCAGGTGATCAGGCTTGGCAGGTGTCACCTTATGCTCTGAGTTATCTCACCAACATTAATAAAAAGTTTTTCAAACTGCAGTTTGGGCTGGGTATGGTTGTGCAGACCTGGAATTGCAGCTACTTAGGATGCTGAGGCAGGAGGACTGCAAGCTCAAGGTGTGTCTGGGAAACTTAGTGAGTCCCTATTCTCCTCCCACCCCGCCCTCTGCCTCGCCCCCCTCAAAAAAAAAAATAAAAAAAAAATAAAAAAAAAAAAAAAACAAGACCAAGAGCAACAGTTTGGTACAGCAGAAAGAGCATATGAGAGTCTTCTCCTGCTCCTCCTTAATGATGCGGAACCCTAAGCATTCTGGGTAGGCACTCTGCTAGCGAGCTAACCCTCAGCCCTAAGTCTAGTATCTTGATAGAAAGAAAGGAAGTTTAAGATTGGAATTAGAGGGGGCTGGTGAGATGGCTGGGGGCTGGTGAAATGGCTTAGCGGGTAAGAGCACTGACTGCTCTTCTGAAGGTCCTGAGTTCGGATCCCAGCAACCACATGGTGGCTCACAACCACCCATAATGAGATCTGACACCCTCTTCTGGTGCGTCTGAAGACAGCTGCAGTAAATTGAGTGGGGCCGGAGTGAGCAGGCCGGCAGAGGTCCTGAGTTCAACAGCAGCCACACACAGGATGGCTCACGGCCATCTGTACAGCTACAGTGTACTCATACACATAAAATAAATAAAATAAATCTAGAAAAAAAAAGATTGTCTTAGACAAGACAAGGATTCTAATTCCAGATCTGTCCTTTGTTTCAGGGTAATTATTTAACCCCTCGATAAGGACAACAAGACAACGTTTCAAAAGGCCATTGCGAGGATTAAGCAAAAGTTAACTAAACTATGGACCTTATCCAGTGGCTTACTTATCATAGATCTTCAATGAATGATTCTCCACGTCTCAAATACCAAATCCCAGCTCCCCTCCCCTCACCGCCCCCCCCCCCAAAAAAAACCCAAAAAACCAAAAAAAAAAAAAAAAAAAAAAAAAAAAACGGTACCAGGCACTTGAGTAGAAGGGTGCTGTTGGCAGCACCGGAAAGATCTGTAAGAAGGCTCAGGAAACTGAGACTGGAGGTGATGTGGGAGGGAAGAGTGGGGCTTCCCATCTGTGCAGCCTCCCCCAGAGAGAATCGCACTCACAACCGCTCCATCTTCAGGGACTGTATGACCAGAACCATTCCCAGAAGGACTGCCAAGGACAAGAAAGATTTTCTTCTTTGCTCCCGAGATCACACAGACCTGGAGACAATGGGTGTGAAGGGGAATGTGGTACAGTCACACAGCAGATGGGAGCAGAGCGGCAAAGGGCCCTCCTTCAGGATCAGCTCTCCCTCCAGGCGTCTTCCCCTTCTCTTTGTCTCCGTTTCAGTCTCTTTCTCCCCCAACCCAGTTTCTATCTTAACTATGTAAAGTTCCTTCTTTGTTTTTATGATTGTTTCCCTCAACAACAAGGCTTGGGCTACCTGAAAAAATGTTTCCTTTTACCAAAACCCCAAGCAAAGAAAAAAAAAAAAAAATGCCCAGAAGTCTGGCTTATTCATACCCTCAGCTGACTCATTACCAGTGTAATAATTTAGACTCAGATATTTATGCTGCTCCCACACGCAGAGATCAGCCAGAGTAAAGAGTTAACTGTGTAAAGAGCCACATCACAGGAAAACTGGCAGGAAATGAAATTCACTATCAGATCTTGGGAGGGATGGTATGTTAGAGACCATGGAAGCAAAAGGAGCGATCCCAAAGGAAAAGACAGACAGATCTCATTGCACCGAAGACTTAGAAAAAGAAAGAAAAATAGACTGGGAAAAATGTTTGCAGCAAGCATTCAGAGATCAGAGATCGAATGTCTAACTTATGCAAAATTCCTATCAAAAGAAAAAAAATAAAGCCTCAACAGCTGGGTAAGCTGGGTAAAATGTAACTAACTATAAGCCAACACAAGGCACAGTATTGTTCTTTTTGTTTGTTTCCAAGATTCGCCCAATTAAAATATCAATAGTGACTACTCCGAGCTGGACTAGCAAAGAGTAGAACAATACTACCCAATGCTTGTGGTTAGGTAACTTTACCCAATAGTTTTGGAATGCTATTCAGCAATAATTGTCAAGAAACTTTAAACTATTTGTAACTTTGCCCTTTAATTCCATTCCAAGAGGTTTCTCCTAGAGCAGCAGATTTTAAAAATATGCTCCTTGCAATTCTAGAAATGCAGCAGAGCTGTTGTGGACATACTAGGCAGGGTGGGTAATAACTAGGACAGAGGCAGTTCCCAGGGGAAAAGCCTTGAACATCTGAAGCAAAAAACACGTGCCCTGAAATAGCCGAGGCTGGAAGACGCCAGAGAACCTGGGACTGAAAATATTTAGGAAACAGAAAATTGCAGGAGGCCACCTAGCTGGAACCATACTGCAGGTCATAGGACAGGAACAGGCACCGGGCCCTGCTGCTGAGAAAAATCGACCTTTGGTTCACATCCACAATTGTCACAGGCTTCTCATCTAAAACCATAGGGTAGAAAGTCAGATTGACAGAGTCAGGCTTTACCAAGAAGCAGGAGGTGGGGCTAAAGAATCTAGGTCTTTGTTTTATATCTGGAGATCTGAACTACTTGCCATATCTACACATGTTTGTAGAGGACCCCTAAATTGGAAGTCTCAGGAACTGCTCTAATGATTGACAGCTGTAATGTAGGAAGGAGTAAAGCATGGGCTTAGCATGCACAAGACGCCAGGTTCAGTCTCAGCTGCATAAACATTAAAGAAGTAAACAATTAGAAATATTGTGGGAGCTGGGCAGTGGTGGCACACGCCTTTAATCCCAGCACTTGGGAGGCAGAGGCAGGCGAATTTCTGACTTCAAGGCCAGCCTGGTCTACAGAGTGAGTTCCAGGACAACCAGGGCTATACAGAGAAACCCTGTCTTGAAAAAAAAAAAAAAAAAAGAAGAAGAAGAAGAAGAAGTATTGTGGGGCCAAATAGTATGTAACGTGGACTAGCCTGGAACTCTCTATGTAGGACAGACTAGTTTGGGACTCATGGAGACTTGCTTTTCTCTGCCTGTTCTGTGCTGGGATTAAAGGCATGCGCCACCATAGCACAGCTAAATTGGTTGTTATTGTTGTTATTGTTGTTTTTGGTTTTTTGAGACAGAGTTTCTCTGTGTGTAGCCCTGGCTATCCTGAAACTTGCTCTGCAGACCAGGCTGGTGTCAAACTCAGAGATCTGCTTGCCCTCTACCTCCCAAGTGCTGGGATTAAAGGTGTGTACCACCACTTCCTGGACACCTAGTTGTATTTTTTGAGACAGTTTCCCTACACAGCCTAGATTGGCCTCCAACCTGAGATCCTCCCCCGACTCCCACCCCTCAGCCCTCTAAGAGCTGGATTACAGGTGTGTGGCATATCTATTTCTATTTAAATATTTTTTAAAGATTTATTTTACGTGTATTTTGTGTGCATTCCTGGTGCTATGGATCCCAGAAACCAGAGTTACAGACAATTGTGAGCTGCCATGTGAATGCTGCTGTGTGGATACTGCCGAAGGGTTGAACCGGGATTCTTTGGAGAAGCAGCCAGTGCTCTTAACAGCTGAGTCATTTCTCCAGCTCCCATTTGCATCTTCTTTAAGATTTAGCCCCTGTTGGGATTTGCCTGATCCTCTAGCCCCTTCCCCATCAGCCTTCATCACAGGGATGTGCAGCGAATCACCTTAAATGACAAGTATGGACCGGTTGATAACCATACACCATCAGCTGCTTGGTGGAGGCTGAGAGTTATTCAAGCTCAGAGTTTTACTGCTGCTCAAGTATTTTGTTTTGAGACATGAACCTGCTACATAGTCCAGGCTAGAACTCACAGTGATCCTACCCCCACCCCTACCCCTCCGTGCTGAGACTAGAGGCATAAGCCACCCAAAAGGACATATGCTACAAGTAGCTAAGAATGTGGTTTTTAGGATTGCTTGGCTCAGTTTCTTAAAAGGTGACTGGACATTATAGGGAGCTGGGTTTTATATATAGTACAGTTACACAGATGCAGTATGTATTTTAGTATTTTAGTTGTTGGTAGGCCATGAGGACACAAAGATTTCCGGAGGTGGTGGTTGGTATATACCATAGTATCAGCTACTCTGAAGGCTGACGTAGGTGGATTGAGAGTTCAGGCCAGGCTGGACTATATATGAGGCTCTGTCTTAGGGTGGAAAGAAGGATATTTTATTATCCACATAATCAGGCCTAATTCGTGTTCTGTATAAATGTACTGGTTTGAATAAGTTTAGTCCTCATAGATTGATGTGTTCCTATGCTTGGCCCATAGAGAGTGGCACTATTAAGAGGAGTGGCCTTGTCAGAGGAAGTACATCACTGTGTAGCTGGGCTTTGAGGTATCCAGTGCTCAAGCTCTGCTCAGTGTAGAATTCGAGGATTCTTCTGGCTACCTTCTGATCAAGATGTACAACTCTCGGCTCCTCCAGCACCAAGTCTGCTTGCATGGTGCCGTGCTTCCCACCATGATGGTAATGGACTGAACCTCTGAACCTGTAAACCAGCCCCAATGAAATGTTTGCCTTTGTAAGAGTTGCCTTAGTCATAATGTGTGTTCATTGTAGTAAAAATCCAAACTAAGACAATAGGTTGTAATTAATTTTAGTTCCAGGCATGGTGGCCCATGGCTTTAATCCCAACACTCAGTAGGCAGAGGCAGGTAGATCTCTAACTTAGCTAATTATCTGTTGGGGATTGGTTTTAATGTTTTGATTTAATTGGAAATTTGCATGTCCAAATGCTAAAGGTCCTTGTTACTAATAGTTTTTTGATTGATCAAATAAAGACCAAATGGCTGGGCAGAGAGAGGTGGGAACTTTTAGGTTCCCACTGGCTAAGAGACAGGAGAGAGGAAGAGATGCAGAATCGTCATTGGGTACTGGGGTTGGGGGTAGGATCAGATTTAGAGCTACCGAGGGAAGATCATCTGAAATGTAGTTAGTTGGAAAGGGAGAGCAGACCCCAAAAAACATCTTGGGGAGCATCGACCAACGGGTGTCATAGAAGGTAACAGGACAACAAAGTTAAAGGTAGATTTTAGAAGGTGGTGAGCCAGGAGTACCAGTGGAGAAAAGTATGCTAGCCACTGGAGAATTAGAACTGTGAAGAGCCAAGGCATTTCAAAAATAATCTAATATATGTGTGTCTTTCATTCACAGATCCAAAGAACTCCCGGGCAGGTGGCTGGAAGTGCATGACCGGCCAGGAGCACAAAGCAGTGTAGCTAAACTCACTGCTACATTATCTAATATATATTAATACATAATTTCCTTTGGATTTTTGTCTTTAGAGATTTTAGCTGCAAGGAATTCATTTAAATGATTTCACTTTTTTGTTTTGTTTTGTTTTGTTTTGTTTTTTTTGTTTTTTTTGTTTTTCGAGACAGGGTTTCTCTGTGTAGCCCTGGCTGTCCTGGAACTCACTCTGTAGACCAGGCTGGCCTCAAACTCAGAAATCTGCCTGCCTCTGCCTCCCAAGTGCTGGGATTAAAGGCGTGCGCCACCACTGCCTGGCCACTTTTTTTTTTTTTAACTTTAATTTTTCTGATATTGGATCTCACTATGTACCCCTGGCTGGCCTAGGACTCACTATAGACCAGGCTGACCCAAAAATAACAATGAACTACCTGCCTTGGCCTCCTCAGTACTGGTATTAAAGATGGGTACCACCATGCCTGGCTGCTTTGTTTTGTTTTTTAACCTTTTTTTTTTTTTTTTTTTCAAAACAGGATCTTGCTTTGTAGCTCAATATATTAGTTACTTTTCTATTAACACAATAAAACACTTCAACAAAAGCAACATAAAGGGAAGTGTTTATCTGAGCTTATAGTTCCTGGGAGATAGAGTCCTTCAAGAGGGGAAGGCGCAGGAGCAGGAAGCTGGCTGGTCAAAATCCACAGGAAGTCAGGAAGCACAGACTAAACAGGAAGTACGGCTGCACTGTAAAGCCTCAAGGCCCACCCCCCCACCCCCCACCCCCGACCCACTTCCTCTAGAGAGAGTCCACCTCCTAGAGGTTCTGCAACCTTTCCAAACAGCTGAAGACCAAACGTTCAAACACATGAGCCTACAGGGGACGTTTCATATCAAAACACAAAACCAAGGGGGCCTCAAGTTCATGAAGCTCCTGCCTCAGTACCCCAGGTACTGATATTACAGGCATGCATGACCGTGTCAAGTTCTTAGCTTTTCAATGGCGATGATACAGTGCTCATGTAATGAGATATGCAGAAGTGGGAAGCTGCTGGCCTTGAATCTCTTGGCCTTTTATGTATAATTTCATAATGGCTCCTGAAGTTCCAGTCAGGACGGTAGGATGCAGGGTAGAAGTGTGACAGAGAGATGCCTGGCAGGCCCACTCATTGTTTTTATTATCCTTGAACATCAAGGTAAACGCAGACTTACATCTCACTTAATGAGAATGAATGTGTGTGCTTATATGTATGTCATGTTCATACATGTGCTCGTTTATGTGCTTATATGTACACAGGCACACACACACATGTGCAGCTGTATGTAGAGGCCAAAGGTCAATGTCAGGCCTCTTCACTTATCACTTTCCACCTGAAGCTCCAGCAGCCCCTAAAGTGCTGGGGCTTTAGTGGTTGGCTGAGCCATCTCCCCAGCCTCTCACAACTAAAAGTTGTTTTTATAGTTGTGCCTATCTGTAAATGGAGGCCAGAAAAAGCAGACACTTTTGCAATCTCTTCCTTTGGATGCAATTGAGAAAGAAGAGAGCCAGTAACATTACTGAACCTCTTCCTGGGCCCAGAGTACAAAGTATGCTAGAGCACATCCTTAGCCTCTGGGGAGTGTGAGGGAGCATGTGCTTAGCCTATGGAGAGTGTGAGAGGGTGCTTGTATTGATGGAAGTTCTGTTTGAAGTAGCTCCTGGAAACTGAGCTGAGAATGGGATTAAGGTAGGCCTGTCGTCCCAGCTACCCTGCAGCCTGAGGCCAGGTCGTAGGTATAAGTCCTACTCAGATTATGTCTACAGAGAGTGAGCTTCAAGACTAGCCTGGGCAACTTAGTAAGACCCTGTGTCAAAATAAAAATGGACTGGGCTGGGGTGGGCTGGGGTGTTCAGCTTAGTGGTAGACCATTTGCTTAGAAAGTCGGAGGCCCTCTGTGTTGATAAGTGTTTTGTCAACTTGACACAAGCCACAGCCCCAACCCCCAAGTTTATGTAAAGATTATAATTAGAGATTATGAATGAAGATTTGAGCTTCTGGGCTCATATCAAAACACTGAAGTAATTTCTAATATATTTTTTCTTTTAAAAGTATTTTATTTTAATATATTTTGAGTTGAAGTCTTTCCAATGTAACCCAGACTGGCTTGGGCCTCCACACTCCTTTTTCCCTTCCCATCTTAGCCATTGGAGTACTGGGTACTGGAAACTTTGGTGTCACTGTAACTGGCCTGCTGGGTTTCATTCTAAGAGATAAAAACACAAAAAGAAATTCTAATGATACTAAAGGACTATGGGAATCAAAACTAGAGGACTTGAACTTGACTCTCAACCCCTTCGCCATAACCGAGTTGCTTGGCTTCTGTAAGCCTCAGTTTCTTCATCTGTGACATAGGGACGATGGCTGTGTGTCTAAATAGGTAGCTACCGATCTTATTAATAAAGACAAATATGTCTTTTTTTTTTGAAGATTTATTTATTATATGTAAGTACACTGTAGCTTTCCTCAGACACACCTGAAGAGGGCATCAGATCTCATTACAGATGGTTGTGAGCCACCATGTGGTTGCTGGGATTTGAACTCAGGACCTTTGGAAGAGCAGTCAGTGCTCTTAACCGCTGAGCCATCTCACCAGCCCTGACAAATATGTCTTAAAAAATGTGTGTGAACACTACTTTATAGAGTATGGGACTATGAGGGCAGTTAAGCACCACTGTGGCTTTCTTTTCTGCTTGTGAGTTCTGGGAACTGATCTCTGGTCACCTGGAAGAGCAGAACCAGTCTTAACCACTAAGCCAGCTGCTTGGCATCTTAAAAAGCAGGATCTAAACAGGCACTGAAAAGTTGCACTGGGCCCAGTTGGTGATGGTACACACCTTTAATCCTAGCACTAGAGGCAGAAGCAGAGGCATCTCTGTGAGTTCAAGGCCAGCCTGGTCTATAGAGTCTATGAGGTCTATGAGGAATTTTAAGCAACTTGCTGGATGTCACATGGGTGGTAGTGGCAGAGAGGCACCCTAAGTGAACACAAGCCATTCCGAGGCCTGTATTCTACTCACCCCTATTGTCTGCCTCTCCCTGCCTACAGTGGCTTTAGCTGTCTCCAAAGCCCAATCCTCTCTTTGACCAAGGACTATAGAGTGACTTCCAGAAGGGAGGAGGAGGAGGAGGAGGAGGAGGAGGAGGAGGAGGAGGAGGAGGAGGAGGACGAAGACGAGAACGAGGAGGAGAAGGAGGAAAAAAGAAAAAGAAAAAGGAGGAGGAGGAGGAAAATTAGAAGAAGAAGAAGAAGAAGAAGAAGAAGAAGAAGAAGAAGAAGAAG
>JADRCD010191266.1:0-25806 GCA_019843815.1 Montemys delectorum | reverse complement strand
AGAAGAAGAAGAAGAAGAAGAAGAAGAAGAAGAAGAAGAAGAAGAAGAAGAAGTAGTAGAGGAAGAGGAAGAAAGAGGGGAGGAGGAGAAGGAGGAAAGAAAGGAAAGGAAAGGAAAGGAAAAGGAAAGGAAAGGAAAGGAAAGGAAAAGGAAAGGAGAAGTTGTGCAGGACAGAAAGGCATTCAGAGAAGACAGGACTGCACACCTTAGAACGGTCTCCAGGCAGCAGCTTCTGGAGCGGCATCACTTAGAACTGTGTTACAACAGACAGATCAGAGACTTCATAAAGTCTAGTTGTCAGGCTATTAATTAAGAAGACTAGAGGCTTTGCTCCAGCTCTGTGAGCTGTTGAGGAAGTCACTTCACCTCTCCAGGCTTTAGCTTCCTCATTGACACAATTATTTTCCTATTATATGCCCTGCTGCAGAAATTAGGAAATTTAGCCTCTGAGGTCAGACTGACTTGGTTTCTAGTGCAGCTCCTCTCAAAGGAACACAGAGTTCAATGGATGACACAGACACATAAAGATTTACAATCAAGACTGTCACAGAAACAGTCCTCTCACCGCTTGCTCCAGTCAGCACAAATAGAATGTACACTAGGAAGCAAGGTCTAGACTCAACCTCAAGCAGATTGTAAGAATACCTAATGAAAGTCAGATGCAAAGGAGAACATGATCTGACCAGTAAGTCACAACAGAGATTTTTGACTGTTCTTTGAAAAGTAATTGGAAGTCGTCTAAGCAGAGGAGTGACTGAAGAGTCCACCATGATGAGGACCAGATTGGAAGCATGCCGGGTGGAAGCCTCACTGGCTCTTGTTAATAATATAGATGAGGGATGGAACTGGAACAACAGGAGAGAGTGGAGCCATGAAGACAGAACCAGGAAGGACCCAGACATGATGATTTATACCTGAAATTCCAGTACTTAATTCCAGATTATACCTGTAATTCCAGAGGCTGAAGCAGGAGGACTGTGAATGAGTTCCAGGCCAGTCTGGGCTATGTACTGAGACTGCCTGAAAAGTGAAAGGGAGAGTTCAAAAGAAGGAAAGAGGGTCGTTGTTGTGGTAAATCTCAACCCAAATATGCCCCAGCAATGAAAACACACTCAATTAATATGAATACAAGCTGTGTGCCTAGATTGGGCAGATCTACCACTACACTACCATCTTCCCTATCTATGAGACCCCTTAGAACTTGTGGTTTCTCCAGGCCACATGCTTCTGCTCCACTTTCCTTCCACCTCCTCCTCTGTCTCCCTGTCTCTCTCTGTCCTCCTCTCACAAAACCTTCAGCTTTACCTTCCCCTCTTTCTCCGCCCAATTATCGGTTGTAACCTTTACTTTATAAATTAAGGTGGGAAAAAGCTTTACAAGAAATCACCTGAGTGCTGACTCATTTCTTGTACGAAGCCCCTCACAGGAGAACGGAATTAACATCAAATATAATTAGCCCCAGGGCTATCCACAACAGGCCGTACTGCAAAGTGTAAATCAGAATGATGGATTTCTACTGCGATTCAGGAGTGTGAGAAGATCTTTAGCTCAATTTTGGCTGCAGGTTTTCTAGCTATAGTGGTTCGTGTTTTAGTTGTGTCGAGGCAGGCTGTGTTTGCCTCTGAAATTGAAAGAGGAGTTGGAGAGTCCTTGGTCAAAGAGAGGATTGGGCTTTGGAGGCAGCTAAAGCCACTGTAGGCAGGGAGAGGCAGACAATAGGGGTGAGTAGAATACAGGCCTCGGAATGGTTTGTGTTCACTATGGGTGCCTCTCTGCCACTACCACCCATGTGACATCCAGCAAGTTGCTTAAAATTCCTCATCTGTGAGATGGAAATTATGGCTCCTAGCTCCCCAAATTATTAAAATTATATGATTAACACTTCAAAAGACTTCCATCTAGTATATGTAAGGCTATCTAACTTTGTGGGATTATCATATACATCTGGAGTGAAGTCCTGGTGAATTAAAGGCTTGAGTTCCCTAAACCTTCACTCCTAAGATTACTTTTTTTTTTTTAAACTCAGAAATCTGCCTGCCTCTGCCTCCCAAGTGCTGGGATTAAAGGCGTGTGCCACCACCGCCTGGCTACACTCCTAAGATTACTTAGGTTTGAATTACTTAGGTTTGATTATTGTCTTAGTCAGGGTTTCTATTCCTGCACAAACATCATGACCAAGAAGCAAGTTGGGGAGGAAAGGGTTTATTTGGCTTGCTTCCACATTGCTGTTTATCACAAGGAAGTCAGGACTGGAACTCAAGCAAGTCTGGAAGCAGGAGCTGATGCAGAGGCCGTGGAATGATGTTCCTTACTGACTTGCTTTTCCTGGCTTGCTCAGCCTGCTCTCTTATAGGACCCAAGACTTCCAGCCCAGGGATGGCACCACCCACAAGGGGCCCTACCCCCTTGATCACTAATTGAGAAAATATCCCACAGCTGGGTCTCATGGAGGCACTTCCCCAACTGAAACTCCCTTCTCTGTGATAACTCCAGCCTGTATCAAGTTGACACACAAAACTAGCCAGTACAATTATATAGGTTTGAATGAGAATGTCCCCCATAGGCTCAGACATTCGACTATTTGGTCCCCAGGAGTGCTGCTATGGGAAGGCTGAAGAAGTGTGCCACTAGAGGGAGGCTTTCAGAGTTGAAGATAATAGGCATTGTTAGTTTGTTCTCCTAGCTTCCTACTCATGGTTCAAGATGTGAGCGCTTAACTTGTCATTCCAGCCTCCAGGCCGCTGCCTCTGCTCTGCCATCCTTGGCTCTAACACTCTGGAGTCATAAGCCCTGATAAACTCTTCTATAAGTTGCCTTCCTCATGGTGTTCTACCACAGCAATGGAGAAGTAACCAATGTGCTAATTCCTGTGGACTGGGAGACAGCGCCTTTGGGACATGATTAGGCCACATGAATGGGACCAGTGCCTTTAGAAAAGACCCGAAACCAGATGTGAAGGCGTATGTCTGTAATCCCAGCACTTGGCAGGTGGAGATAGTAAAATCAAAAACTCAAGACTAGCCTCACCTACATAATTAGTTTTAGACAAATCTGGGCTACATGAAACCCTGTCAAAAAAAAAGAAAGAAAGAAAGAGAGAGAGAGAGAGAGAGAGAGAGAGAGAGAGAGAGAGAGAGGAAGAAAGAAAGGAAGGAAGAAAGGAAGGAAGGTGATCCCTTGTTTCTCTGTCACATACAACTCCAGGGAGAGGATGGCCTTGGATGGGGACGCTGGCCTTCACTAGATCTCAGTCATGCTAGTATCCTGTTCTTGGTCTTCACTAGCTTGTACTCATGGTAACATAGGCCTGGCACACAGTGAGTGTTTATTAGGTCTCTGTGCCCCTACCTCCTCCCCACCACTCCTCCGGCTTCTCCAGATCCATCTGCACCCATTTGAAGTGTGTGAGTCTTCATTAGGAATTGTTCACAGAGGAATGGAGGGACCAGACCTCTCTGAGTCTTTCCTTCATACAGCACTTCCAAGGCAGCCTTCTCCACAGCAATCTGGTCTCCCCCTTCATCCTACAGGCATGGCAGATAACACAGAACATCCTCCTGTTGTTCTCTAGTACCATCAGCTCCTTTCCCTCACTGGGAATGCAAACACAGAGAGGCTCTAGGCCATATGCTCACAGCATCAGCTGTGTTTCCATGGCGACCAGCCCAGCATAACTAGATGTTTCAGCAGAGAGGAGCTGTGACACTGGGGAGCCACAGAATGTGGCAAACTGGCTATTATTGTCTCTGTCACCCCACACCCTAAGGACTAAAGCAGGTTGGCTCTGGCTTGAAGAGGTAGAGAAATTTATGTTTGGATAAGTAGGGGACCAAGTTTGAGAGGGCACTCGGTGTCTTATCACAGCAGAGACTGTTTTGTAGTTTAAAATAAATCTAAAAGAAAAATAGAAATTCAATTGAAAATACCACAACATAGGAATTTGCCTGTTGTCATGTGAACAATATGGAGATTTTGATCTAATTCTTCCTAAAAAGCTCAATAAAACTTCATTCTTACAAATTCCGTCAGATTTTCTCTCTTAAAAATTTTTAAATGTTATATGTATGTGTGTGTGCCTCAGTGTGTACTTGTGTACACCACATGCATGTACAAGCATGTGGAGGTCAGAAGGCAGCTTGCAGAAGTCAATTCTCTCCTGCCACAATTTGGGCTCTGAAGATCAAAATCTGATCATTGGGTTTTGCAGCAAATGCCACTCCCTGCTGAGCCATCTAGCTGGCTCCTAACCATCTTCACCTTGTGATGTTTCCATTTGTGATGGGATTATTGGGGTCAACCTCAATGTAAATCAAAGAGTGTGGGTAGTTGGACAGTTACTGTCTCAGAGTCTCTAAAGGCCCCTGCAGGGCTAGGTAATTCAGTGTGGCTCAGGAAGATCACTGAGACCTGGGCTACTTGCTGTACATGCAATGCTTTACTTGTGCTCAAAGGAAGACCAAATGGGGCTGGAGAGACGGCTCCAAGGTTAGGAGCACGGACTGCTCTTCCAGAGGACCAGGGATCAATTCCTGGGATCACAGTTGTCTCTAACACCCTCATGCAGAAATATATGCAGGCAAAACACCAGTGCTGAAGAAAGAGAGAGAGAGAGAGAGAGAGAGAGAGAGAGAGAGAGACTTAAAAAGGAAGACCAAATCTAACCAAGTGTGGTGGTGCATGCATTTAATCTCAACACTGGGGAGGCAGAGGCAGGAGGATCTCTTGAGTCTGAGGCCAGCCTCATCTACAGAGCAAGTTCCAGGACAGCCAGGACTGTTACATAGAGAAACTTAGTTAAAAAAAAAAAAAAAGAAGAAGAAGAACCAAAACACAAAACAAACAAACAAAAACCGAAAAAGACCAAACCGCAGGCTTGGGGGGTGACTCAGTCAGTAAACTTTGTTTTGTAAGAACGAGGACCTGAGGTTGGTCAGGACCTCAGCATCTCCATCAACGCAGGGCCCAGTATCATGCATCTATACCCCAGTGCTGGAATACACTGGAACTCACTGACCATCTTAGCCCTGTGAACTTTATGTCTAGTAAGAAGCCCTGACCCAGAAACTAAGACGAAGAGCTGAGTGTGGTGGGACTCACCTTTCATCGCAGGGGACGTGGATGAAAGCAGATCTCTTATGAGTTTGAAGCCAACATGGTTTACTAAGGAGTTCCAGGCCAGGCATGGCTACAGTATGAGACTCTCCCTCTCACTATCCCTGCCCTCTCTCTTCCTCTCTCTAATGCTTCCTCTCTCTCAAAGACAACTAAGGTGAAGAACAACGGAGGAAGATATTCAATGTTGACCACTGGCCTCCATGTACATGTGCATGCATGCATGTGCACTCATGTGCACATGTGCATACACCCGACTAACACATAAATATCCCCTCCCTCAGACATAAGAAGACCAACTTGTATCTAGGCTCATTTCTGTGCTTTTCTGTTTAGTAGTGAGGAAAACAAACCTCTCCCACCCCTCCCTGCTTACAGACATCCTATCAGGTCTCACTGGCTATCATTCTTAGGGCCCAGGGTCACATTTTTATCACAGATCCAGTGTCAACTATAAGGATTTTGTTTGGTTTTCAAGATAGGATTTCTCTGTGTGGGAGCCCTAGTTGTCCTGAAACTTGCTTTGCTGACCAGGCCGGCCTTGAATTCACAAGAGATCTGCCTGCTTCTGCCTTCTTCTAGTGCTGGGATTAAAGGTGTGTGCCACCACATCCAACCTCAAATAGCTGGATTTTATCTGGAAGGAAATAAGAAACCATAAAGAAATTTTTCAGCGAGTCCATAATGGGATCATAACTTTGGAGGGGTTATTTTGTCTTTGACACAGAGTCCCAAGTTCTCAGACTGACCTAGAAATTACTATGTAGCTGAGGACAAACTTGAATATCTGATTCTCTTGCCTCAAACTTCCAAATGACTAGAGTATAGGTGTATACCATTATGCCAAGTTGTTATGTGGGTTTTGTGTATGCTAGGGAAGTACTCTTCCAGCTGAGCTACAGGCCCAGCCCAGATTTAAGTTTTCAACAGATCAATAAGAGAATAATATGAAAGATGGAAATTGACAGAGGGAGAGATGAGGAGCAGAGAAACCTGCTAGCAACTACTATAAGATCCACATGAGGAACTAGATCTGAACTAAAGTGGTGGTGACAAGCATTGAGGTGGGAACTGGATAGACAGAGAACTGGACGTGTTAAGCTGTGTCCATTAGACACAGAGGTCGAGACTAGAGCTCTGCTTAGATCTCCTTGCTTTGTAGATAAATGAAAAGAGTTTGTTGCCAACTGAACTAAAGAACAGCACAGAAAATAAAAAAACTGATAGTTAACGCAGTTGAGTAAACGTGGAGTTTCAGGACCAAGACATATTAGGCAAATAGACAGTTTAAGGCCTAGAAGCTCAGGGATGTGGAGCTGGGAGTTGGCAGCGTTGGAGGAATTGGTTGAAGGCAAAGGAATGAATGAGATCACCAGAGCAAGAAGGGAAGGGCGCCAAGGAGAGAACCTGGTGTGAACGCATTTGAGGAATAAAGCATGGACTTTCCTTTAAAGAAAGCCAAGGAGAGAATCTGGAGAGGATGCTGTTACAGAAGGCAAAGGAAATAGCTATCCAAGGAGAGCGTCCCAGAAGATACTAAAGAGGGTAAGAGAGGCAAGGAGGGAAAGGACAAGGGACTGATGTTGTGTGTGTGTATGCATGTGTGTGTGTATGTACACATGAGTGCAGGTGCCCAAGGAGGTCGGAAGAGAGTGTCAGATTCCCCCATAACTGGCGTTACAGGCTTACAGACCATTTGAGCCACCTGATGTTAGGTCCTGGAAACCAAACTTGGGTCCTCTGCAAGGGCAGTTACTATATGCTCTTAATCAAGGGGAGTCGTTCTTCCAGCCCTGGCTTCAACTTCAGTGGCTGGTGAGAACCACTGAGTGAGATCGTGAATGTGGAAAATGTAGCTATCTTCTAATTCTCAGGGTAAAGAGGAACAGAGAGACAATGAAATACCAGGGGTGTGCGAGGGAGGGTTGTATAAACAGGGCTAACCTGTGAGCATGCTTGTAGACTGAAGAAAGGAAGGCAGAGCCAGAGAAATGCTGTAGTTACACAGTGACCCGGACCTAGGCTGGTGTTGGAGCAATACTCTGAAATTTAGAATCTTCTCTTTCTCTAGTGTTGCTCCAGAGGTCCCCAGGGCTGCCTCTCTTAGCCTGTCCCTCTGAGACAGTCTCAGTAGTTCAGGCTAGCCTCAAACTCATTGTGCATTCCTGACTCATTTCCTGCCTCCACTTTGCAGGGTTTGGGATAACAGGTGTGTGCCATCCCCACTCTCACCCCCACCCCCAGTCCTTGGCCTCTGCTCCTAAGGTTGGGTGGCACAGTCATCCACATGTTCTTACTGTTTTTAGAAGATAAATGGGAATCCATCTTGGTCTCATTACTGGCTCACTGGGAATTATGCAAAATACTGGCTGTCGTCAGGATCACCTCATTAGTGTCACTGTGTGGTAATTTCATGGAAATGACTCCTAGGCACATTTGATCTGGCTAGCAGGGAGTCATTTACATCTCAGACATCCACCTTCCTTATCTTCCCTGCCTCTACTGGGGTAGGTCCTGTTGTCCCATGCCTGTCATACTCACTGCCCTGTCTATGCTTAGAGCATCCTTTATCCTTGACAGCCCCTCACAGTGCTTCTGGCACAATTGCAGCTGTAGCAGAGTAAGGTCTTACTTTGGTGAGCGTCAGGGGTGTGTAACCTGAAGGAAACCCAGAAAGATCTGTCGCTCTGCCGTGGTCTCCTCAACACCAACTCAACTGTCTCCCCATGCTCCAAAGGTAGTCCTCAAACTCACTGAAAACCTCCTGCTTCTGCCTCACCAGTGCTGGGATTAAAGAGGCATGCGCCACCACCACTGGTGAAAGGTTTAGTCTTAAATAAAATAGAAATGTGATCTTCCTACCCCACCATCAGATAGCTGACAGCTGGAGCAGAGAGATGAAATCTCAGATGCTCCTTCCCCTGGAAGGCTTCTCTGGACCACTGACGAGTACATTCAAAATGATTCCCCTCAATTAGTGGGACAGAGGGTGGGGCTTATTTGGAAACAGGGGAGGCACAGTTGCTTTGATGCCTCTCTCCCTTCCTTGTTGGTGTAGACCCTGCTTAAAAACATCGGGAATGTGTCTCCTTTTGGTATCTCATTTGGACAGTTGGTCAGTTCCTCCGTTCTGGAGGCTTGAGGTTCAGGGGATCCTCACGGCGTGGCTGCTCCACCTACTTTTGGAGGTTGTTTTGCTTGTTGTTGAGACAGTGCCTCATATGTATTCCAGTCTAGACTGAGACTTGCTGTGTAACCCAGGTTGACCTCAAAGTCTGGGTCCTCTCCTCTCTCACTCCTAACTGCTGGGATTACTGGGTGTGCCAACTAGAGTTTATTAGCTGATTCACTTGGCAATTACTGTAACCCATATGCCTCAATTTAGCCTTTATTACCAGAAAGGTGATTTTTTTTTTTTATTCTTACTACCTGTATTTGTTTAGAACTCAGACAGGTTAGATGAGTTCTCTGAGCCACATCAGAGACTTGACTGACTTTGTTCCCTATTCAAGCCTAATTCTTTCAACAAATTGGAGTGGAAAA
The DNA here is from genome assembly GCA_019843815.1 of Montemys delectorum. Taxonomy (NCBI): domain Eukaryota; kingdom Metazoa; phylum Chordata; class Mammalia; order Rodentia; family Muridae; genus Montemys; species Montemys delectorum. The sequence continues at coordinate 17,151 of JADRCD010191266.1, read as the reverse complement.
GAATGTTAAGGCGTCTTTCTCCTGCTGGCTAATCTTGTCTGTCGGAATGAAATGAGCAACACCTAGAAAACGAATAAAGCATATCTACTGGTATATCTGTGAGGTGGGTACCACAGGAGGAATGTACACCCTTTTGACTGCAATTCTGCATCCCAGGAAGGGTACTGAGCGAGAGGGATTCAAGCCCCTAGTGTAAGCCGTTCTCTTCAAGAGGTGAGGTATTTACTGTTTGTTTTTTTCAGTCATAGACTTCATTGTCAATTGAAGGGCAACGGGGAAAGCCATTAATATCCTGTTAGTAAATAACAGATCTAATGGAGGCACTGCAAATACCTCTTAACCTCACCGCCATGATGAGAGGAAGGAAGCAGGCAAGCCGTTGGGTATATTCCTGCAGCTCTGTCTAAAACCATATACTAACTTTAAAAGCTGGGGGATGTAGTGCACACGGACTCTTCTAGCTTCCTTCGCTGTTTGTAACTAAGAAAATATCCTGACATGGATAAGTTTTCTCACTGTCAGAAAATAAGGCTGAAAATACAATAAGGCAGAAAGCTAGAAGGAACCTTCTGGTGTTGATTTAAAATTAAAACGGTGGAGGAAATGTGTATTCAATATGTAGATACATTCAGAAATAAATACACATAATTGCCAGGTGTATAGGCATGGCTGTAATTTCAACACACAGGAGGTTGAGGCAGGAGAATAGTGAGTTTAAACCTGGACTACACAGTGTTCCAGGGTAGCCTGAACAGACTGCATAGGAGACCCTACTTAAAAAACAAACAAACCTAAAGCCACCAAAAATATCATAATATGTAAGTATCATGAACATAAACACCAGTGTGCGTGCATGCATGCACACATGTAGTATGTTTGTGTGTGTTTGTGTGTGTGTTGTGTATGTGTGCGCGTGTGTGTGCGCACTTGCTTAAATAGAAAGTTTGATGAAGAATAGTTGTGTGGGAGTGAAGTGAGGGGAGTATCATGGGTGCACGGTTTAAAACACCTGCTACAAAATACTTATTAATTACAAAGTGAAAGAGAGTAAGATTTTCAGTGGGGAAACCTGGCAGACACCACTCTAATCAAACGATCAAAGTGAACATAATTAGCAACAGGGCAAATTGAAACCACATACCACCTGCTAGGATGAGTGAACGGAACATCATTCCTGCAAATGCAAAACCTGATTCTAATTACGAGAAAATATCAGACAATCCCAAAATGAAAGATAGGCTAGCAAATAACTAGAACTGTACTTTTCTAACAAGGTCGTGAGCATCAAGGGAAGAGTGAACTGTGTCAGATGAAAGGAGAGGAAAGAGGAAAGATGGCTCAACCCCCTGTGTGCTGCTGCGCTGGCTCCTTTGATGGAAAAGACCTTAACGGGATAATTGTGAGAGCCTCATGGGGCCTGAGGCTTAGAGAGCTGTCTTGTGTTGGAGCCAAATTCCTGATTTTGATGGTTACACTGTGAATACACAAGAATGCCTTGCATTTGGGAGGCACACTCTGAAGAACTTGATGGTGGTGGGTTATTGTGTCGATATATTAGCCTTGACTATGGAGACAGATGTGTTTTTCTACCATTTTGTTGTTGCTTTGGTGGACAGGCTCTCATTTAGCTTGGCTGGTTTTGAACCAACTATGTACCAACAATGACCTTTAACTCCTGAACCTTCTGCCTCTGCCTCGCAAGTACTGGGACACAAATGCCACCATGCTCAGCTTTCTTCCAATTTTAATGACTTTTGTTTTTAAAGCTTTAAAATTGCTTCCAACATTTAACTTTCTCCAAGAAGCAGATAAGTATAAGGTACTAAAACAGCACCTGTGTTGTATATAGAAGCCAAACTTGTTGACCTCAGGGCTTCTTGGAGCTTGCTTTAGGAGCAGCGTGCATCCTACCCTGGGCACACTGGAGAGCAAACTACAGCCTCATGTGTGCCAGACCAGTGCTCTACCACTGAGCTACACTCCCAGCTGAAGGTTAACGTTTTCACTGGGGGACACGACTCTCCCCTTCCAAGGATTCTGGCGCCTTCAGTTCTCAAGCCTTCCCGGTGTACTGCCAGCAGAAGTGACTTGCTTTTGTTTTTTATTAATTTTTACTAATTCTTTGAGAATTTCATAATGCATACAATGTATTTTGATCATATTCACCTCCCACCCCTCACCTAATTCCTTCTAGATTCACTCTTACCCCCTTTCAACTTTGTGTCCTTAATTTTTTTCCAAATAACCCACCAAGGGCAGTTTGTGCCTCCCAGATATTCATGGGTATAACCAGTCTTTTGGCTACTTTGTCGGTTCCCTTTCCTATCACCTTTCACCCCTATTCCACCCTTCCAAACCCCTCAACGCTAGGTAAGAGAGAAGAAGGTTTGAGGAGGAAAAGGGGCATCAATATTGTTTGACTACTTCCTGCTGGTTGGGGCAAGTTTGATCTTTGCCATCAGGATATCTAATTTCTTCTTGTTGTCTCTTTGCACATGGCCACTTGACAAACCACACCAATAGCAACCAGCAACCAGCAGTGGCAGCAGCATTAACCAGCAGTCAGCAGCAGCAATGACCAGCCAGCAACAACAGCATCATCCAGCGACCACCAGCAGCAGCCAAGGCCACACCACACCCGTGCCAGAGCAATCATAGTCAGCTGCTGTGGACAATCTGAAGCAGGCTCATATCCCACACCTGGGATTAAACTGAAAGTGTATTCCTATAACATCTCTATGTTTTTATTTTTATTTATTTATTTTTATTATTTTTTATTATTTTTTTTTATGAGGCAGGGTTTCTCTGTGTAGCCCTGGCTGTCCTGGAACTCACTCTGTAGACCAGGCTGGCCTTGAACTCAGACATCCGCCTGTCTCTACCTTCCAAACTCTGAGATTAAAGGCATGCGCCACCAGTGCCCAGCTTCTGTGTTTTTAAAGAAACCAAAATTCTTGATACACATGGGTGTAGAGCCATCTATTAGGCCATGGCCAACCTATCAGGAGGCAGTAACTCTTCAGCACTGGGCAGGCACTCTGTGCTGGAAGACTGACTGGCTTCAATCTTGTTTTTGAGTGCAGCAATCCTGACGTGTCCAGAAGGCTCTTTCATTCAAATCCTCTCTCTCTCTCTCTCTCTCTCTCTCTCTCTCTCTCTGACAATGGTCCCCGATCCTTGAAGGGGAGGAGGAGGTGTAGCATAGATGAAATGACTTGCTTTTTGTCAGTGGCTCCCTCTGCCAGTGTCTCCTGCTTTAATTTGGTTTCACTTAAAGGTAGAAGGTGAGACAGAAACCTAGGTGTTTTTTGGGAGATGGTCTCAGGAAACAGAAATGGAAGAATAGAGTAAAACTGGTCAAAGGGGGAAAAGACGAACATTAAGACTCTTACTGTGGCAGTAGGGGCTACAGAATAGACCACAGAATTGTTTTCCTTCACCTGGGGTACTGTCAAACGTGCTGGAGACCTGTCTACTCAGGAGGCTGAGGTGAGATAGCTTGAGCCCAGAAATGTGACGTCAGCCTAGTTTACATAGTGGAGAAATTAGGAGTTGGATTAGAGTTGTAGCTTGATGGTAGAGTATATGTTCTGCATGCACAAAGTCCTGGGTTCAATCCCTAGCACCAAATATGTAAAATAAATAGTGCTTCTGAAGCTCTGCATACCAAGGGATTTGTATCTACTTCCCTTGTGATCCTGGTTGACTGAGGACCATGCCCAGTGACTTCAATTCATACCCCAACTACATTGCATGTTCCCTTGCATGTTAACCAATTAGTTTCCACAGCATTCACAAAACTCCAGGGCAAGAGGGAAACATGTGAGCCCCCTCCCTGCGAGGGCTCTGCTGTTGGTTCAGGTGAGCTGTGACTCAGGTTGGAAGCGCCAGGCTCAGCTGTCACATGCTTTGTGTTTGACCAGAGACATTTTCTCCATCCACTTCCTCTATTTCAGATGCTTCTCTATGTCACTGAGGATAAAGTTTGTGTTTTTTATTAGTCTCCTGCATGGAGTGGGTGATTCTGAGGAAGAGGAAAAGGAGTTTGGTCTCGATGTGGTGTCATGGGATTTTGATGGACCCCTCCCCCCTTAACAATCCACTTGCTTGTGGATTGTTAAGTATTGAGAGCACCTTTGTGAACAGTCCCCAAACCCTGTCCCTAGCCCTTCTAGCTGTCTCATCTCTCGGGGTTTCTTTGGCATTGGTAGTTAGCAAAGTAGGGTCTGCTCATCTGAGGCCACAAGCTAGACTCCTGTGCAGGAAGGTTGTCTCAGGATCAGAATCTCACAGAAGCTCGCTGGCCCTCAGTCTTACACTGAGATGCTGTCTTCAGTCATTAAACGGACGTCATTAACTCCAACCACCTACATGACTCAGACCTGAGTGAAAAAGCACGTTTGGGGGCAGATAAGATGGCTCAGGAAAAAGTCACTCGCTGCCAAGCTTGATGACAACCTGAGTTCGACCCACACGGAGGAAGGAGAAATGTGACTCCTGCAAGTTGTCCTCCGGCCTTTGCATGTGTGTGGTGGCATGAAAATCTCTTTCCAAATGAACAAACAAATAAATAAATAAGTGAATTAAAAAATTAAGCTCTTCTTGTTGATGTCAATTAAAACCAGCTAAGAGACAGAGAAAAGAACATGTCCCTCTCGGACAAGCTCGGGTCCTTTCATGTACTTTCTCCTCTGTGGCAGTTAATCCTACTGTGTTTCAATATTTAATTGTGAGATTCATTGTTGAATGACCAGCCCTCTGTTGTTGCCCTTGCTAAGCTTTATGAGAAGAGCGACGTGTTACCATCTTCAAACCACTTCCCTCTACACCTAAGCAGTTAGATTCTAATCAGTGTTGTACAGTGTGCACATTCAGTGGCCAGGGCTGCTCCTCCAGCTGATAAGTGCTTCGAGGAGAATGTGGTATTGTGCGTAAGAGGAAGGTCAGAGGTATGGTTGCCTCCCAGATTTCTTGACTCAGAGGCTTAACAATGTCATCAGGATCCAGGTTCTTTCCAGCTGAGTATGCCACACTCTAGTGATAAGATGTCTGGAAATTTCAGGTTATCATACAAAATCCAGAAGAAAAGCAGAGAGCTTCTCTCCTGATCTGTCCCCTTCCCCTTGTATTTTGAGATTGAGTCTCATTCTCAGGCTGACCTAAAGCTCGATATGTGGCTGAGGTTGGCCGAACTCCTGATTCTCCTGCCTCTCCCTTCCAGGTGTCGGGAGTACACACATGTGCCATCATGTTCAGCTTCTCCTGGATCTTTGACTTTTGCAAGACTGTGTTTAGGGTTGGCCTTTAGGAGTGGGGAGTGGAAAGATACTCTTGCCTATGTGAGGGAGAAACAGATAGGGAGGGAAAGAGATGATTTTTTTTTTTAAAAAAAAACAGTTCAAATGGAAGTTGGAGGCAACACAGAGAACACACTGTGAATTTACAGACCCTGTAAATCCTTGCGGCTTAATTCCCACAAGCTGCTGGAAGTTGCTGGCCTGACGCAGCTAATGAGGTAAGACATCGAGTTGCCATTTTTCCTAAAGCATCTCTCCTCTTTCTTTCCTGTTACCACATCCCTGATGGGTCCTGGGATCAGCCCCCAGTCGTGGCTCTTACCTTGAGTGGTCGTTCCCCTCACTGAGGGCACTGTTTGCGCTGTGGTCAGTCTGCCTTACAGGAGACTCTCTGATGAGTGTCCTCTTGAATTGCATGTCTGTATCCATGGACAAGTACCCTCTCATTAAAAAAACAAGGACAATTATATCATCCATCATCCCTCCTACTCAAAACCAAGAGACGTAGAGCCACACATAATGCTCAATGGCTTTGGTGACCTCATCCCCAGGCTCTTGGTACCATTGTGTTTCTCCTCTCTCCAGAAGTTCACCTAATGTCTGGCTGCACTTGTCTATGTTATAAGCCGAGACTTGAAATGACTGGTTCCCAGAACTTTTGAGACCTTAACGAGGAGGGAACCAAAAGAAACATGGCTTAGTCTAGCGTATTCCCCAGGGTCAGTGATTGATAGCTCAGATCACATGTCTTAATTTGATTTTTGTGAGACAGGATCTCATGTAACTCAGGCACTTCTGGGAAGTTCTGGCTGGTGGTGACTACAGACTGCTGATAGCAGTGCTGGCAGTCTGAGGAAGGAGTTAGGTTTGAGCAGTCATCGGGAGTTGTCAACTATAGTTATCCCTCCCCCACTTTTAAAGCTGAACACTTCTCTCTATATTTCACATATACTTGCCCTTCATATGTACTTGTGCTGCTGGGACAAGGGACTAATGGTGGGGTCCTACCTCACTCTTGGGCCAGAGAAACTCAGAGGACAGCAGTACTCCCTACAAGAGGGCCAAGCTGTGTCAGCTGTGAGTCTCCAGGTGAGACTAGGTAGGACTGTGCAAGCACAATCCCAGACCCCACTGAGGAAGCAGAGGCAGCAGTGAGGCTGCCTCTTGAGGAGGCTTCCTCCTCCCTCTTTCCCTCTTCCCTTCCTCCCTCCCTCCCTCCCTTTCCTTCTCTCCTTTCTTCCTGTGTTTATTCACTCTTTCTTCCCAGCATTCCTTTCTGCCTCTGCTCCCACCCATAGAGCTGAAGTTCACATGAGACCACATGAGGACTGGGACCTGGGCACAGGACTCTAAGTCAGATCCTCATGGCTGTGTAGTGAGTACTCGTAATCACCGAGCCATCTCCCAAGCTTCCTCATTTTTTTCAGTGTGTCAAGAGAAAGTGGACTTACTGTGCCAAAGGTCACTTGTAATTTTGACACACAGTGAGGAGGGATGTTATTCTTTCAGACAGGGCTTGAGATGTAGCCCAAGCTGACCTCAAATTCATGGTCCTCCCTGCCCCAGACTCCACATCTGACAAGACCTACCTATTTTTGAACACGTGTGGGACAGCAGCCTGAGAAGAATCTATGAATCAAATTTCTTTCTGAATCTGGCACGTTGGTATACATCTGTAATCCCAGCTGGGCCGAGGATGCAGAGCCAGCCTGGGCTACAAAGTAAGTTCTGTGTCACCATGGGCTAGAAAGCGAAAACTTGTTTTGTCTCAGAAACAAAACAAGTAATGAGAAGGAAGATGTTTTTCTTTTGTTTCTTGTTTATTTGTTTGTTTTTGTTGTTGTTGTTTTTGTTTTGTTTTGTTCTTTTCGAGACAGGGTTTCTCTGGGTAGTCCTGGCTGTCCTGGAACTCACTCCGTAGACCAGGTTGGCCTGAACTCAAAATCCACCTGCCCCCAAGTGCTGGAATTAAAGGCGTGTGCCACCACTGCCTGGCTTTTCTTGAATGTTCTAACAAGGCAGTTCTGACCACATGGCCCTCAGCCCAGCAGCATCAATGTCACCTGGGAGTTATAAAAAAAAAAAATGTATATCTTTTGGGTTATACTAAATCAGAAGCTCTGGAATGAGACTCATTCATTCAGAAATGTCCTATAGCATGGTGTCTAGGTACCCAGTACCTCCTAAGCCCCTGCCTTGCCCTTGAAAGAGTATGACAGACAGTGCCTGCTGTGCTCTCTACAATGTCCTCATCTTGCAGACATTGTAATTTTGTAGATGTTTAAGGCAAATCTCTGGCACATGATAGTAATGTTTCTTGACGCCAGGATATGTTCGGTTGGTGAAGTGTTTGACACGTAAGCATGAAGACCTGGATTTGATCCCCTGAACCCATATCAAAAGTCTGGGCGTGGTGGCTTGTATTTATAATTCTAATGCTGGACAGACAAAAGACAAGTCTAGCACTTACTGGCCAGCTATCCTAGCTTCCTTGGCCACCTCCAGGCCAGAAAGAGAGAGATCCACCATTGCAAAACAATAAATTACAAAGAAAAAGGAGGCTAGAGAGGTGGCTCAGCAATGAAAAGCACCGGCTGCTCTTCCAGAGGATCTGGGTTCCATTCCCAGACCCCACATGATGGCTTGTAACCTTCTATAATGCCAGTTTTCTGGCTTCTGTGTGTATCAGGCAAGCCAAACACTCATACATATAAAAAATAATAACTAGGAAGAAAGGAATGAGGAGAAAGAAAGGAAGAAAGAAAGGAAGGAAGAAAAGAAGGAAGAAAGGAAGGAAGGAAGGAAGAAAGAAAGAAAGAAAGAAAGAAAGAAAGAAAGAGAGAGAGAGAGAGAGAGAGAGAGAGAAAGAAAGAGAGAGAGAAAGAGTGATGGTTGATGCCTGAGAACTGACACCGAGGTTGTGTGCCTCATGGTTATGTGCTCTGTGGTTATCTGCTGCCTTGGTCTGCATGCTCCTCTCCCCAGCCCCCACCCCACTGTTCCCAATTATCTCCCACTCTATACCCAGTAGGAAGGAAAGCATGAAATTCTGTCTTGCATAAAGTCCACAGGAGTGTTGCTACTGTTGAGCATGGTCTTGGGCAGTTTGGGGAGCTGCATTCATTGAATTGAGACCAATGCCTCTGGGTAAGGAAAGGGTCTTCGGGCTTATCTCGGACATCCAGAGCAGCGCAGAAAGCTTGCTGAGGAGTGGAAGATTTTCAGGTTTCCCTACCCTGCCATTCAATGATGTAAAGCTCACCGTGTCTGCCTAGCAGATTCCCAGGGCCTTCCCAGCCAACACCCACTCCTGCCAAGCTGGGAAAGCAGCAGATTTCATGTTTTTTAGCCAAGCTCTGTCTGAGTCAGAGGTGGCCCATGTGTCAGAACCCACACTCGTGCTGTCAGGGGTGGAATTGCAAAACTGTCCCCGCAGGCTCCAAACACATCATCCTCAGATTAATAACTAAGCCCTGAAGCAGAAAGTCGGAAATTCTCCAACAGCTTCTGCAGCAGGCTTCCTCTCAAGGGACCTCCCTGTTTCTGTAGCACTGTGACCTGTGTGGGTGGTATTATCCTTCCTCCATTGCTCAAGTGTCTCCAAATTGAGGAAGGGATGAGGTAAACTTGAGAGGTTTGGTATGGGGAATAATTGCTTTGTCCCTACCAAGCAACCATAGTTACTTGGGAACTTCTAGACATCAAGAGAGTCAACTCAAGATCACACTCCAACCAGTGACGTAGCACTCGCCTATAATTCCAGTACTCTGAAGCCAGAGGCAGACGGTCCACTGCAAATTTGAGGCCAGTCTGGTCTATAGAAGTGAATTCTAGGCTACCAGGAATACATGACAAAAGCCTATATCAAAAAAAAAAAAAAAAACACAAAAAAACAAACAAGCAAGCAAACAAAATTGCCACCACCACAGCAAAAAGCAATAATAGATCTACCCCATCCCAGACCCAGGGTTCAAAGACCTCATAGGTTGAATAATCCTAGCGTTATAGATCTAGGCCCCTATCTATGGTCTTAGCTAACACAAGCTTCATAGATAAAGCTTAACACAAGCAATTCGAGTGTTAGACCCACGGTCCCTCCGAAGGAAAGTCCGTTCATTGTCCCTGCTGGAGTGGCTGACAACAGTCTGATTTCTAACAGGTGGCCCTAGATCTCTTTGGGCACAAAGACTAGTAAGGTGGAAGTGGGAACCTAAATCCAAATGTCACAGGCCTTGGAAAGGCACAAAAAGAGCTGGGATAACCATGGTTTTCACTTGAGAACTCAAAGAGAAACACCAAGAAGATGAAGTATTTCATAGCAACGTATGTAGGAGGAAGTAGGGAAGCCATGAAGAACTATAGACAAACAAATGATAAGGAAACAGAAGCCACAGGAGTGGTGAACAGAGCTAATGTTGAGAACACAGAGCAGATGTACAGAGGGGCAGACCAACCAAGCAACCCAGTCACACAAGCAGCAGTGCAGGCAGGGCCACAGAACGCCCGCTGCAGGGCCTTTCGAGTTTCTCTGGAGTCAGCACAGACTTCCAGAACATATAGCCCAGTCCCTACTAGAGTAGGAGAAAAGTCTGTCTGTCTGTCCATGTTAGCTGCTGTCTCCACTCATTACTGGGGTAAAAGAACTGATTTTCTCTTCTCTTCTTTTTTTAAATTAAGATTTGTTTTATTTTTAATTTTGTGTGTGTGTGTGTGTGTGTGTGTGTGTGTGTGAAAGAGAGAGAGAGAGAGAGAGAGAGACAGAGAGAGAGAGAGAGAGAAAGAGAGAGCATATGCACATGAATGTGAGTGCCAGTGGGGACCAGAGGAGTTAGAACCCTCTGGAGTTGGGGTTGCAGGTGGTTGTGAACTGCCCAATATAGGTTCTAGGAACCAAACGCTGGTCCTCTGCAGAAGGAGTAAGGACTCACTGCTGCGCCATCTCTCCAGCTCTGATATTCTCTTCCTAACAACCAATACAATCAAGTTCAGCCTTAGATCAGACCCTTAAGAAATATAACTTTGTAGTAATGAAAGAATTGAAAGGGAAGGGAAAAATCACCATGTGCTTCCTTTTTCAGGATGATGATGATGATGATGATGATGATGATGATGATGATGATGATGACGACGACGATGATGGTATTCTTTTCTTTCTTTCTTTTTTTGTTGTTTCTGTTTTTTTCAAGACAGAGTTTCTCTGTATAGCCCTGGCTGTCCTGGAACTCACTCTGTAGACCAGGCTGGCCTCAAACTCACAGAGATCCACCTGCCTCTGCCTCCTGAGCACTGGGATTAAAGGCCACCACCACCACCTGGCTAATAATAATGGTTATCAAGCACCAGTAATCCCTCTGAGTCTATAGGTTAGACACTGTAAAGCCTCTACACTGAGCATGGACTGCCTTTTCCCCAAACAATACAACATGATGAGCATGCACGCAGCATTTCTCCTGTGTTGGCTGCAGGAAGTACCCTAGAAACAACATAGCAAGCAGGAGGATATATGTAGGTCCTACACAAATATTCAGCCATTTTGTAAAAAGGCCTTAAGTATTCCTAGATATTGAGGTGTCCTAGAGCCAATTCCCCATGAATTTTAAGGAACTCATATTTCTATATGTCCTGACATTTTACAAGATAAATTTGCAGTTATCAGGAGCATTCATTTTAGTTTGGGTTCCTATTGTTTTATTAGGGCCTCAAGAAATAAGTTAAAGGGGTGTGTAGCTCAGTGACAGAGCCTTTGCCTGCCTTGTGGGGGCAGGGAGGGGGCTGGATCCAGACCCCAGCATCAAACACTAACACATAGGCACACAGAAACACAAAAGAAACCTAAAGTCTTCAGAGAAGACCACCATGTATCTGTCTTGTGTGACATCATTAGGCTATGTCATCCAACGTCATAGCCACTGGCTATACAGGGTCACTTAAGTTTGTATGTAACATAATTTCAATTAAACTAAGTAAGGCTTCAGTTCATAAGTAACTAGCCACATTTCCAGTGCTCTGTAAGCTTCATGTGGCCAATGACCATCACTATAGCATAGATACAAAACATTGTTGTTGAGGGAGAGGAGGGAAGGAGGGGTAATAAAAAAATACATTGTTGTTATTTCAAAAACTCCACTGGATGTTGCTGGAGAAAAGGTTCCAAACTTACTCGGTAACGGGTCCTAAGTTTGGAGAGATGGCTTAGCAGTTTAGAGCACTGGCTGTTCTTCCAGAGGGTCTGAGTTCAATTCTGAGCACCCACGTGGCAGCCTACACCTGTATATCTCCGGTTCCAGGGTTTCTGACACCCTCACACAGTCATACATGCAGGCAAACCACCAATGAACATAAAATAAAAATAAATTATATATATTTTTAAAAAAAATCTGAGTGTGGTGGTACACATCGTAAAACAACAACAACAAAATCCAAGTCAAGGCAAACAATCAAAAGCAACTTTGGTTCTCTTTCACATGCTTCAAGTTTTCTTCTCTTATAGTGTGAAGCAAGTACAGGTAAGACACCAACAAACAAGCACACTCATGTTTCAATAAAACTTTATAACACCAATAATTACAAAAAGGCAGTGGGGCAGATTTCACCCTCTCTCCTGTTTTGTATCTGGCTCATGCCTATTATTTCCTGTCATATCTTTTTTTTTTCCAAGACAACCCTGTGAAGCCCTGGCTGTCCTGGAACTCACTCTGTAGACCAGGCTGGCCTCAAACTCAGAAATCCGCCTGCCTCTGCCTCCCAAGTGCTGGGATTGAAGGCGTGCGCCACCACTGCCTGGCTTTTCTTGTCATATCTTTACCTTCCTTCCCACTGTAGAGTCTGAGCTCTGAGAGCAGAGCCTGGACTCTGGACTGCTCCTTGCAGAGACCCACACTGACAGGTAGGTAGTGATGAGTGAGATCAGCTCTGGATCTTCCTTTCTCTTCTTTCTCCCTCCCTCCTCCTCCCCCTCCCCTCCCCCTTCTCCTCCTTCTTATCTTGCTATATGGCTCTGGACGGCACGGCCTTTAAACTCCTGCCTCAGCCTCCCAGATGCTGCTCAGGAGTTGATTCAGTATACCTGCTCTTTGAACTTGCTCTCCAGGATGCTGGGGCTCGAGGCCTGACCATGGGAGAGTTTCCTGGATCACCAGCCAAGGGCCCAAGCTAAGGGAAGATTTACCCAAGTCCCTGCAAGATTGTCAGCTTGGGGTCTGAGGACTATGATCTCTTTCCTGTGGAGTTTGGGCTTAGCTGAATTTAAAAGACCAAATCTGTGACCCAAGAAATTGTTAATTTCAAATTCCCCAAATTTCAGCCGCTTATATGTCACTTCATGTTTTGTGGTTCGTTTTTTTGTTTTGGCTTGTTTGTTTATTTGTTCTTTTGTTTTACTGCATTTCAGTATCACCTGCAATTGTTTGTGGATCACTTTAACCCTTTCCAAGTCTTTACATGGAGGACTAGGGTGTGGCTTGGACCTAAACTCTGCCTAGCATACATACACAGGCTGTAGGTTCCATCCCTAGCACCGCATGGCACAGTCAGCGAGTGCCCCTCAAAACCTTTAAATACTTAGATCAGTTCGAGTCCCTCCTTGTTTACTCCAATGACCCCTCATCTCCAGGTGAATCTCAGTGCCCTTCCCCCCCCAGTTACTTCTCTGACCTCATTTCTGCCACCCATTTAGTCTACTCCAGCCACACTGACCTCTGCGTATTCTTGGAACATTCCTAGCAAGCTGCTACCTCAGATCCTTGGCTCGGCTGCTGGAATGCTTCCCTCCTCCCATGCCAGTCCTCAGAAAGGACCTTCCTCAGCCGCCTGCCCACGAGAACAACCTCTTTGCTCTTCCAAGTAAGTGTCATAGCATCCAGAAAATGTTCACACCCACTGCCAGGGTATTGTTTGACATTGCATTATATTTCTAGAAAAAATGTGGAAGAAATAAACAATATATAACATGATATACAAATATAGCATATATATTTTCAGTCAAGCTTAGTGATATATGCCTATAACCTCAACACTTGAGAGGATGAGGCAGGAGGACTGCTGAGAGTTCAAAGCCAGCTGGATAGGCTACACAGAACTTTTCTGGACAGTCTGGGCTATTCAACAAGACCCTATCTCAAAATAAAATCATATTATTTTTTTTACCTTTCTCCTTTCTCTCATTTCCTCTGTCTATCTTACTATGTAGCCTGGGATAGCCTCCTTCCCTCCCCATGTCTATTTTGCTATGTAGCCTGGGATAGCCTCCTCTGGCTTGCCGTCTTCTTCCAGTGCTGGGGTGGATGCCACCACCCGTGGCTGACCCTGTTATAATATTGTCTTCTTTCAGTTCGTGCTGCATCTCTTCATTTGTTTAGGTTTCTATTTTATGTTGTTTATTAAAGCGTTACTATTTCTCCATAAAGATAAAGCATGTATCTTTTTATCGAATTTCTTTCTAGATATATGAAATTGTGTTGTTTTTGTGAAGGGTCTCTCCTTAAAATTACATTACAGTAGAAAATGTTTATGAGCCCATTTTTATCTCTAATATTATTTATTACACTACCACCTCCCTCCCCCGCAGCCCAGAGTCTTACAGGCATCAGGGAGTGGATGAAGACCAACAGTGCTGAGTGGTGATGTTATTTTTGATATAATGAAAAGTATTGAAGAGGGATCAGAAGGGAGCGATAAAGCGTTCTTTAGTGATGATGTTTCAGCAGAAACCTTAAATCCACTTTACATCTATCCTATACTACGTGGCCTCCACTCTGGGGAACACTGGTCTGTTAAATTTCACCACCACAGTGACATGCCTTTTGGATTATCAGTTGTTTTGGCTAACCCTTGGGCTTGTCTTTAGCTTGGGAGGTGAAGAGCGAATGATAACCTAGGAATGGATACGGAAGAGGTGGAGGGTCCCAGCGCCTGGGTTTGCCGAGTCTCTCCCCAATGCACACCAAGCAGTCCTCATTGCTCCCATGAGTGGCTGAGTACCTGTAGGAGTCCCCAGGGCAAAGCCTGCTCTGGGAGAGGGCATCACACCGAGAAGGGAGGTGGGGGCGGGGTGGGGTAAAAGCCTCCTGCTTTCCTCCACAGAGGACCAACCAGGCTGTGGGTGTGAAGCAGGAAATGGGGGCTTCTGAGAACTGCTGAGCGTTCCTGGAAGCCTGTAAGAGCTGAGACATCTGGCTTCTGAAGCTCACTCTCTGGTGGCATTTGGGGCCTGGAGGACAGAGGCCCCTCTGGGAGCACATGCTCGCTCAGTAGCTGCAAACTCTCAGGCCTCACAGGATGCTGACGGTGAATGGGAGGAGAAGACTTTTAGCTCTGGACCCTTCCAGTCTCCCTCTACTGTGGCCTGGTCCCCGCAGGCAGTCTTTGTAGCCTTTGCAGCCTTTGCCTGTGAAACTGAGGTATGTCTTCTGGGAAGGCAGAAACATTTTCAAGGCTCCTCCTTGTCTGAGAAACCCTTGAACTGAAAAAGACAGGAAGCCACAGGCTACTGGATGGGCAGAGCCTACCTGGGGTTACCCCACCTCAGAGGGGAATGCAGCAGGTCTGAGTCATCAGAGATGCCTAACAAATAACACATTCTTCTATGTTCACCCCTAGAAGAGAGGTGGAGGGCAGCTTAACACCCAGAAGAGGGGTGGTGTCTCTGCCTCTGCCATGTTTCTGAAATAACCTGTCAGACTGCGAAACCCACACAACACTATTGTGTCACACAATCCCTCCTTTTTTTTCCTTGAGTGCATAGATGATGAATATAACATATAATCCAGTACGTACTTAAAATATTTTATTTTATTTTATTGGTTTTGTTGTTCTTGTTGTTGTTGTTGTTGTTGTTGTTGTTTGAGACAGGGTTCTCAGTATAGCTGAGAACCTAGCTATCCTGGAACTCACTCTGTAGACCAGGCTGACCTCGAACTCAGAAATCCACCTGCCTCTGCCTCCCAAGTGCTGGGATTAAAGGTGTACACCACCACTACCCGGCAAAATATTTTATTATTGTGTATGTGCATTATGTATGTGTGCGTCATGCATGTGTGCAAATGAGCACACATGCCATGGCTTATGTTTGAAGGACAAAGAAGAACTTTGTAGAGTCAATTCTCTCCTTCTGCCTTTATACAAATTCTGGGGGTCAGACTCAGGTCATCAGGTTTGTGTATCAGGCAACAAGGGTCTTTGCTTGCTGAGTCATTTAGCCAGCCCCATAATAATATTTTGTTGTTATTGTTGTTATCTTTTGTTTGTTTGTGTTTTAGACAGCATCTCTCTATAGCCCTATCTGTCCTAGAACTCAGTTTGTAGACCAGACTAACCTTGAACTCACAGAGATCCCTCTGCCTCTGCCTTCCAAGTACTGGGATTAAAGATAGGCACCATCATGCCCAGCACAATATGTATTTTATATGCTGTATTGATTATGACATTGCCCTTTACAGTAACAAATTCCCAAACACATAGACTCAACAGGATTCTTTCTGTCACATTCAGCTCAAGTTGCTTGATAGTTGGCTCTTTCTTTCCTCAGTGATCATAGTTCCCAGAGTCCTTTCATCCTGTGGTTCTATTGTCCCCTAAGGCTTCAGCAGGCAGAAGGAGAAAAAGACTGTAGAGCAGTCATGCTCAGTTCCTGAAAGCTTTGGCCCAGAAACGACACACAGTTCTACTTACACCCTACAGGCAAAACTACATACATGGCCACACCTGGATGTAAAGGGAGCTGATAACATCAATCATGCCTGAGTAGCTACTTCCTGGAAGTAGCCCGAGTCACAGCAGGAGTGGATGCTGGTTGCCAAGCCATGTATGCAGTGTAAAGGTCTGTCTGTGCTGGCTGTGTGCCGAGCATGGGTGGAGAAAAGTCACGAGCAATTTTCACTTGAAACTCGTAATAACTGTGTAGGTTCCAATTTGCTTTGTAAGTCGGAGAGGGCCAATGAGGACGGTTCATGATAAAGAATAAGACAAAAACATTGTTGTCATTTGTTGTTTGTCTCTCTATAGCCCTGGCTGTCCTGGAACTCACTCTGTAGACCAGGCTGGCCTCAAACTCACAGAGATCTGCCTCCCTTTGTCTCCTGAGAGCTGGGATTAAAGGCGTCCCCCACTATGCCCTACTGTCATCATTTTTATCATTAGTGATGTTATTGCTATTTTGACATCAGGTACTAAGTGCAAGGCCTTTAGCTAAGCATGCACATTATCCCGGAGCACCACTCCAACCCTTTATCAATCATAGACTCAGAAAACCTAGCAGACCCTTCACTAAAGGCAAAGAGGTTTTAGGGCACGGATGGTATGGGAAGAAGCAGAGAGGGATTTTTCCCTCTTAAGAGAATTATATGCTATACCTACCAAAGACTATTTACAAGTGGGCACAACTCCAGGAAGCCTTGGATGGTGAGCTTAGAAACGCCCCCCCCCACCAGCGAACACTCCATATGCATTTCTCAGACACAGAGACACAAGCATCAATGAAGATCTCAAGAAAATGAGATGCCACACAGGAAGTACCAAATATATAGGTTTTTATCTTTGTTTTGTTTTGCTTTGCTTTGTTTTTGGTTTTGTTTTTTTTTTTAAGACATGATTTCTCTGTGTAGCTCTGGCTGTTCTGGAACTTATTCTGTAGTCCAACTCTGTTCCCAACTCTCTGAGACCCAGCAGCACCTGGATGTCCAGGCATTTCAGAGCCCCTGGCCCTGAGCTCCTCATCACAGGCCCAGGGACCCCAACCCTGTGTGGCCTTGAACTCACAGAGATCTGCCTGCCTCTGCCTTCCTAGTGCTGGGAATAAAGGCGTGTACCACCACTGCCTGCCTCCTCCCCACCTACCCCGTCCTTTTTTTTTTTTTTT
>JADRCD010191264.1:0-14180 GCA_019843815.1 Montemys delectorum | reverse complement strand
GGGGGGGCGGGCAAACAACTATCAAAAACCAAAGATACACTGAATGGGTTTGTTTAATGGCTCGAGATTCTTGGCAAGGTCAGATCCTAGAAAAAAGAATACACTGTGTTTGGGCCTTCCTATCACCTATCATACATGATATTGATTTTGATATGTTTTTGTCTGATCTTATGATGTGGTTGTATTCTCTATTGGAATACATATTACATCCATACTGCCTGAGATGGATCTAACGTCTCCCATGAGCCACTAGACAAGTCTCTTAATGGGGGCCCCAACTGATGTCAGATTTCAACATCCCTCCTGAGCCTGAAGTCGCTCCATGGATCTTTGCTCTACCTCCTCCCAAAGTCATTTCAGGTCACCTATTATAAGGATGGACAGTGTAGTGGCTATTCCTGGTTGTCAACTTGACTATATCTGAAATGAACTACAATCCAGAATTAGAAGGCTCACCTGTGGCCCTAATCTGGAGGCTGAGAGATACAAGTTTCCGACCTAAATCTTGGCATGGAGACCTTGAGGAATAGTGGCTATGAATCCCAGAGGATTAACATAGAAAACTCTATGAGTTCAAGATCATCTGGGATTAAAGGTGTGGTAGCATAGTGGCTATGAATCCTAAAAGATTAAGAGTGGAAGATCTACGAGTTCAAGGTCATCTGGGGTTAAAGATGTGGTGGCACACACCTTTAACCTGGGCCACACCTTTTGCTGGAGACCCATATAAGGACATTGGAAGAAGGAAGATTCTCTCTGCTTCGCCTGCTTGCCTTGTGGGACTGAGCAACTGCTGGATCCTTGGACTTCCATTCACAGCTGCTGCAGACCGTTGTTGGGAGTTGACTGTTGGGAGTTGGACTACAGAATGTAAGTCATCAATAAATTCCTTTACTACATAGAGACTACCATAAGTTCTGTGACTCTAGAGAACCCTGACTAAGACAGACAGAGACAGGAAACAGAGGATAAGTTAGGCAGTTAGGGCCATCATAGATGCTCTGTGGATCAAAGCTCCTCTCTGTTTGCAGGTGCTTCAGGAATCAAAGACCTTCTACTTGACAACAGTTCAACAGCCATAGTATTTCACGGCAGCACTCTAATGCCAAGGAAGAAATATGTCATCTTGTGCACAAGCAGAAGGTGGGAGTCATTTACTATATTTTTCTTTGCTCTGTAAACACTGAAAAGCACATAACTCGTGTCACTTGGGCAGTTTCCTCTCTTGAAACCTCTTGGGATTCTCTTCGTCTCTTTCTCGTTATAGCTATCGTTGTGTGAGTCTTTGAGACAGGGTCTCTCTCTCTCTCTCTCTCTCTCTCTCTCTCTCTCTCTCGTGTGTGTGTGTGTGTGTGTGTGTGTGTGTGTGTGTGTGTGTGTAGTCCTGGCTATCCTGGAATTTGCTATGTAGACCATTTTGTCCCAGAACTTATACACTCTTTGCCCCAAGTGCTGGGGTCAAAGGTGAGCACTACTATACCCTGCTTTTCTTTCAGATTAATGGTGTTGGTCCAAGTGTTCAGCTCTGGAGTCCCCAGGCTTCATTTCTTGTCCTTTGTAGGACACAATTCTTAAATCACAGCAGCTTGCAACCGAAACCACAGTAGCTTATTATTCCAAGTGGCTTCAACTGGATTTACCCCTCTTTTTTCCTGTCCCCAAGAGAAGGTCATCTTTAACTACTTATACAGCATTTAAGGCCAGCCTAGTCTAAGTTCCTGTCTCAATAAGTCAATCAACCAATCAACCAATAACTGAATGGTTAGTCTCTCCAGACTGGTTAGTTTCTTCAGATAAGCAACTATGCTTTCCCATCAATGTCTGGCCTATATTTAATATAGGAATTCAAAGAGAGTTAAAGAAATGGATGTCCCAGAACACTTGGCAGTGAGGGATAGTGCTGGAAGGAGCCACTAGCTCAAACACTTTCAGACTTGCTCTCTTCCACCTAGGTCAAAAATGACCACCTACAGGTGGTGGCCAGAAGGTGATGGGGATTCTGAAGCCTTGGCTTTAGCAGGTGAAGGGGCCTTTCTTTCTTTCTTTCTTTTTTTAAATGTTTTTTATCCTTTCTTTTTTTTTTAAGATTTATTTATTTATTATATGTAAGTGCACTGTAGCTGTCTTCAGACACTCCAGAAGAGGGTGTCAGACCTTATTACGGGTGGTTGTGAGCCATCATGTGGTTGCTGGGATTTGAACTCAGGACCTTCAGAAGAGCAATCGGTGCTCTTAACCACTGAGCTATGTCTCCAGCCCGGGGCCTTGCTTTCTGAACACCAGGACAATATCAGGAGGGAAGCATCACCTTGGGTTCCTTCCATTTACTCCCTGAGCTTAATGGTGCAGGACCAGCTTTGGTCCGGGGCGGTCCCCGGAGCCTCCAGAGGGACAGGCGCGCAGCGCCCTCTAGTGTCCCGCGACGGCCCTGCCGTCCCGCCGCGCCACCTGCCCGAGGTTCCCGCTTCCCGCGGCTGCGGCCCCGCGCGGGTTCCTGGACCAGGGGCGTGACTCGGAGGAGGCAGGAGGCTGGACCCAGTGGGAGTGTCCCCGAGAAACTCGCGGCCTTCGGCAGCTTCCCGGCCCGGGAAGTAAGCTGGGGTCGGCGACCACAAACAGGAAGTCGGGCTGTAACAAAGAGCAGAGGGCGGGGAGCGGTAGCGCTCTCGGGCGCCCGGCGGTGGCGGCAGGTGGAGGGCTGACCCCGGCGGGCGGACGGCGCACCTGCCTCTTCCTCTGCCCAATCCGGTCCAGGCCACCCTGGGACGCGTGGGGTGGTGGGCGCGGCGCCTGGGGAAAGACCTCTGGGGTCTCCCAGGAGCATCCCCTCCCCGGGGAGGGACAGTCACAGTTCCCTGAGTGAATCACTTCCATCTCCTTCCCGGAATGCAGCAGGTCACACGGGGGCGGAGGGTTGGGCCCACAGATGGTTCAGACCCACGTGGAGATAGCATAGGGAGGGGAGGAGGGAGCCAAGGAGGGCTCCGTCGGGCCCCTGGCAGAGATGAAACACTGCACACCTTGGTTGAGTCTGGTGGCCTCAACTAGCCTGAGAAGAAGCGGGTCGGAACCTTTGTACCCTCATTTGCCCCCAGATGAGATCAGCTGTGGCCCTGCCTTGGCTAGCCAAGAGAGACATGACTGTGGCCCCTCCCAACCCAGAGCACAAGGATCTCCAGGTGGTCATCAGCCAACAAGCTCTGGAAAAGCAGCTGTCCTCAGGCCCGAAGGTCACCAGGAGGTCAGACTAATTCTTTAGGCAGGACTGTAACTCCAAACTACTGAGGAAACTGCTAAACTCTAATTCTATTATAAAATATACAAAGACAAGCATTTGCCAGGCTCTTGAGAACGCTTTACAACGCATCTAGAGCTATAATCTAATCTTGTTTGAATGCCAAGTCTCCTGGACTCTTGAGTGATCAAGAGACCATTAAATACCCTACCTCTGTGGTGGTGGTATGGGGGTGGGGGTGGGGGGCCCCTCAAGGAGAGACCTTCGAGAAATCCTGGGGAAAAAATTGTATTTTGTTCACACTCCAAGTGAGAACTGGGCCCACTTCTGAGTTGCTGGAAAGAGTGCCTGGCATGAGCTGCAGGTCCAAGCCCCCACAAGCAAACTGCACTAAATCCCTTGCTCTGGTTCCAACTTGCACCAGAAAGACGCGATGAGGTGTTGGGTTCTCTCTCAGCTCCTTGGCTAGATAGGGTATCAGAGGTGATAAATGGATTGAGCCAGCCACCAGGACCCCTCCAGGCCTCTTCCCTGACCATCTGGCAATATAGCCTAGCCCGGTGGTGTGGACGTGCAGGCCTGCGGGTGTCCTACCTGTCCCCCACATGGGAGCCTCGTCATCTCGACTTCTGTCCCAGCCCAGCCTCCCCCACCCCCCCAGAGCCTAGGAGCCGCTTTCCTGTTTCATTTTGGGCAGGAAGAGTGAGGTCGTGTTGTTCTTCCCCCTGCAGTCGGCTCAGGCTGTGGGAACGGTTCCCTGAATGTTTTCCTGTTTGATACCCTGTGTGTGCAGTAGAGCAACAGGGAATGATGACCAAGCCATGGAACATGTGCACACTCCTGGGACTCCAATAAGCATCCAGATCCTGTTCACCATGCTGGAGTAGTTTGCCTCCTGAAGCTGGATTCCACTAAGAGAAAGGCATCTGTTGGGTCTGTTTTGCTTTGCTATGAACTGGCTGAGAGCCTCTGCATAGCTTTTCACTGGCTTTGGGTTGTTGTTATTTTTTCCCCCTGCAGTTTGCTCGACATGGGGTATATTGGTGGCTGCAGAGAGAGGATCAGCACCCTAGGGACTATCCTGCGCCTTAGAGGAAGCTGGGCATGTAGAGTGGAAACTCCCTCATCAGTGTCTCAGCCTGAGCAACAGACTCAGGGAAGGCTCTGACTCCTCTCCCTTGTAGCCTCAGCCATCTCTTCAGCTCTGCCCAATGTGGGTAAAGATAAACCTAGGGCAAATCCCCTACCCTTCTTCATCCCAGACCAATTCCGCACCAGGACTCAGAAGTGCAGGTGCCTGTGCAACCCAAGTGCCCCAGCGGGAGGAGGAAGTAACCAGAGGGGACTTCACTCTTTATCTAATACAAGAGCCCTTTTGAATAAGTAATGAGAGACTCTTCCTCAATGGGAGAAAATCAAGGCAGGGGAAAATAGCCCCGTGGAACTTAAAGCCCAGTAGTAGCGCCCAGTCTTAAAGTTACCAGGGATCAGGTGGCTGAGGTGAGGCTCCCCGAAGACTGGACTGAGACACCACCCGTCCACACAACATGCCAAACCCAAGTATGCACAGGCCCTAGGTTTCCCGCACCGCAGGGCCGTTCAACAGCGAGAGGATAAGGGGCTTTGAATATGGGATGGGAAGGCAGGGAAAAGATTCCCACTCTACCATTACAAAGACAGGACCCAAGAAGTAATAAATTCCTGTACACATCTGTTCCATATTATAAATACACATTATATACAAAATAATGTTATAAAATGTAGAAAGGCCAGTGCTTCTGAATCTTAAATTATCAAAATACTAGATTCCAAAATAAACTACAGAACAAAACCTCATATTATTGATTTTTGAAGATCGGCTTCAAGGTTGGTCTCGGGGCAGCAGTGAGCACTGGTAGAGCCCAGGCTCAAGGGCACAGAAATGGGTGTGAGGGAGGGAAGGGCTTAGGCCACAGCACCACCCCCCACCCCCCTTTTGGAAGTTTAGCATAAAGGCCCTGAGCTCCCCAGTGAGGCCTGTACCCCCTGGCTGGCAAAAGGGGCCATGCCCTAAGTCCATCTGTTCACATGAGCCCAAAGGCACCAGGACAGGGAGAGGACCAACTCTTGCCCAGAGGGTGTAGGTGGCACCCCACCTGCTGTGGTTGGAGGCAGGATTCACACTTGTCTCCTCAGGCTCTCCTCACCTGCAGGGTATCTCCTGCTAAATGCCAAACTCCAAGGCTGTTTTGCCTACAGGAGGCCTGTCCCTTGCAAGCCTCCTCTCTGCTTTCTCATTTGGGTCCAGCTGTAAGGATGGAGTCTAGGCAAAGGCACTTTGGAAATACAGATGCCCACAGGAGCTACAGCAGCGCCAAGACCCACGAGGGCCACTGCCACTCTCTGGAGAACAGTCAAGAGCTCTGTGATGACCACTGTTGGCAGAGCAAGTCCAAGCCCGAGAGGCACCTTAGAGATGAGCTCAACGGATGTTCCTCTGGCTCCTCAACTCTGTTCCCTTGGCGGGGCTGCCCATCTGAGGCCAGGCAGACTCCTGAAGGTGTGCAGAGGCGGTGCGACTCTTGGCAGGTTCACAGTCTGTCCAGTTCATGCCATTCCCTCCTCCTCCTCCTCCTCCTCTTCCTCAGAGCAGCACTGTGCATACTAAAGATGTCCCATCCAGGATGCAATGTAAACAATGCAGAAGGAAGGCCCAGCTGCTGGGCCGAAGCTGGGTGTCCGAGTAGGCTCCTGCCTTATACCTGGGGATCACATACAAAATGCAAAAATGGTTATACTGGGGGTAGGCAATGATCCAGAGGTGCTCTGGGCCTCTCTAGGAGAGACACCACTGAAGGAGAGGTAGCACCCTCAGTCTTCTGATGTAAGACATACACATGTCTAGAAGCTTGGACTAACGTGGGGTTCAATGGAGGAAGCAAGTGGAAAGGGACAGACAGACACAGGTAACTGTCTTCACTCAAAGGCAAGTGGGGAGATAGTTCCTGAAAGCTCTACCTGAGCTTTCTCTGGCTCCTTGACTATGTCCCTTTCACGAGTACAGCTACCAAGTCAGACATCCCACCTGGCTCCTGTATCACTCCTTCTGTGACAATGGGGCCAGCTGGACACCCAAGAGCCACTCCACTACCCACTAAGGAAGAGATCTCTGACCCACCCCTTCAGGAGTGACAGGACATTTTTTTTTCCATCCACACAAAGCAGGAGGGGACATGCTGACAGGGAAGTCCAGAACTCACCTCTGTGGCAATGACACATTCGTTCCTCTCTTCTGATATCAAACATACTGACTGGTACATAGAATCTCTGGGGGAGCATATCGCTGATATTCGACACTCTGGCTTTTCACTAAAGGAATAGAAGACAAGCAGGTAAGAATGAGGTAGTAGGGAGGGGAAAGCCTGGAAGTGCAAGGAGGTGTTAGTCTAGATCTCAGAGAGTTATAGGGTATGTGCTGCAGTGGTAGGAAGTGTGTGTGTGATGGGGGTAATCGGCTGAGGATGCCTAATGCTGGCCTTCAGGAGCAGGTAGTTAGAATAGACCCCTAAGGGAGCTACAGGAGCCAACCAAACCAGAAAAGTCATAGCCCTAGAAAAAGCTCAGTATTGTCACTAGAGACAAAGCCTACTATGGGAAGATGGAAGTCACGAGAGATACCCTGTGGACACTTGGTATTTGGGAGTTAAGACTGAATGAATGGAGAGGGACTTCCGTAGTAAAAGCTCCCTAGCAGAATTCTTAAAAATTATTACACTTGTATTTGTGTGTGTGTGTGTGTGTGTACACATGCATGTGTGCACATGTGTATGTCACTGCACCATTGCAGAAGTCAAAGGACTTTTAGTATGTAGGTCCTGGGATCAGATTCAATCATCAGCTTGGCAGCAGTTGCCTTTACCCTCTGAGCCATCTCAATATTTTTGAGACATGATCTGCTATGTTACCCAGGCTGGCATCAAACATGCCATCCTCCTGCCTGAGCCTAAGAAGTTAGGGCTACAAGTGTGTGTCACTGTGCCTGGTCCCTATAGATATGTAACTGGAGTACCTTCCTGTCAGTACTACAATCTTATTTGATTAAAAGTAGCCCGGGACTGATGCCAGTCTCCCACTCAGCCTAGGAGACCCAGTCAAACTACGTAAGGGTTCCACGGCCCAAGCTATGGGCTTCCAGGTGTGGCTTACCTGTGTAACCGAAGTGGCACCTTCTCCCCTAAGCTCTTGTCACTCTGAGGATACTTCCCAGGCATGCTCCCCCGCCCCAGGAGTCCTGGGGCTAGATTATAGTCCAATGTGTGGTTCTGCAGTTTGCCACAGTTGGACTTGTCCAGGCCACAGTCCACTTCCAACTCCTTCTTCTGGTTGGTGTTTTTGAGCTGGGCAGCAGGGATGAGGTTGTCCTTCTGGAAGTCTGACAAATTGTTCATGGCTTCTCTGCTGTCCTCGTCGGGCCTCCGAAGCCGCAGCTGCCGCACAGCCACTGCCACCATGACCAGCAACACCAGCAGGACCACCAGCCCCACACCCAGGGAGACAGCTACCCAGGGGAAGCTGGGTGGCAAGCCCACGGGAAACTCGCAGCGGCTGCCCACAAAGCCATAAGGACAGTTGCAGACGAAGTTGTTGGGGGAGAGGCCAGTGTAGCAGGTGGCCCCATTGAAGCAGGGTCCCGAAGCACAGGCGTCGTGGGTTATCCGCACCTCACAGCGCCTGCCAGAAAAGCCAGCGGGGCAGGTGCACACAGGCCCATTCTCCAGATCGTGGCAAGTGCCCCCATGGGCACAGGGACTTCGGGCACAATCGCTGATGTGCAGTTCACAGTGGGTGCCTGTGAATCCAGGTCGGCAGCGGCAGGTTCGGCTTGGACTTCTGTTTAGGCACTGGCCTCCTGTAAGGACACAGGACCCAAGTCAGCGCTAGCCTGTGAATTCAAACGAGGCCTCATCCGCGAGCTTAAGCTCTTCTACCTCCGTGTGTTTAGCCTGCGTGGACAGAGAGCTCTCTACAAAGAGAACTGTATAAAGCCCTGGGGTTTGGGGTGATCCTAGCTCTCCATGCCTCAGTGGGCTAATGGATAAAATAGTTACCGGCATCTTCCAGAACTTAGGGGAAGACAGATATGCCTGGCTTGATCTCTCTAGCTGGGGATCTGACACCTGTAGCTTTACCTGATCCCTCCGCCTTAGTTTCCTCACTTGCTAAACTGGAGAATTTGATCCTTTCACAGGTAGCTCTGAGGATCAGGTAGGGAAGACACAAGGTAGAACAGTACAGACCACGTACAGGAAGCACTCATGCGGGTGCAATTACCATTTAACTTAGTTTCAATTTCCCATTCAGGAATGATAAAACAGTGGCTCAGGGGAGTGAGAACAGATCACATTGCCACTCCCAGGCCCTTGCTGGCTCCTGAGTGGCTGCCTGCCTGCCTCATAGACCATCACCTGTTGACTAAGTGCACAAAGATTACCAACGTGTTCTGTGTATCAAAAAGTGCTGGGCATTCCAGATTCTTTGTGCTATACTCATTCTAGGTGAGTGTGTGGGAAGGTGAGGCCTCAGGGTACAGAGCTCTGACCATCACTGCCCTCCCCTTGAGAAGGGATGTGAAGCCTCTAACACTCTTCTTTCTAATTCAAGGATTCCTGAGGAGGGTCACAGGCTAGCCTAGTCAGGCCAAGACTCATCCATGGAATAAGAATAAATGTCATGCAGATGGGTACTACCCCTCACCAAGGGCCTACCGCTGACCACCTTCTCTAAAGCCCTATCCTCCATAATGCATAAAGCTCTTCACCCTCCATAGCAAAGAGGAGCCTATTTCAGTCAGTCTGCCAACAGTAGCAGACAGGTCTCCCTCTCAGGCTCTCCTGCCCTGGGGCCAGTTCAGCAGGTTACTAAGTTGACAGAAAGGGCTTACCATTGGCACACGGGTTGTTGGTACACCTGTCTACTTTCTTCTCACAGTTAGAGCCAGTGAAGTTGGGGGGGCATTCGCAGGCATAACTGGCCCCCTGGTTGCGCTCCCGGCAGGAGCCCCCATTGAAGCAGGGTGAGTCTGCACAGGTCAAGGTACTATGCTCACAGTGCTGGCCATAGTAGCCTGGGGGACACAGGCAGTGGTAGGTATTCTCCTGGTCCTGGAGAGAGAACATAAATAGGCTAACGTTAGACCCTGGGGGGATGGGACAAGGATGTCTGAGGTTGGTGCCTAGCTTCTGCTCATCTAGAGTGCCCATCCATGCATGCATATGCAACAACTGCCTGGGTGCTATCTAGTCAGACCTGTGCCTTCCTGAGCTGATGTGGGTCTCACCTTACAGCTGCCACCGTTTCGACAGGGGTTGCTGGCACACTTGCTGAGTTCTAGCTCACAGTGCTCACCAGTGTAGCCTGGGAGACAGGTGCAGGTATAGCCCCTCGGCCCACTGTTGGAACACGTTGATCCATTCTTGCACGGAGAGTGGTGAGTGCAGTAATTGAGATCTGTGGAGACAGGAAGCAAGCAGCTGAGTGGGACCAGAAATTCTCCCAGCTCCGCGCAAGGTCATCCTATATTTGGTCCAAAGAAGCTTAAACTCAAGTTTCCAGGCCCAGGCATCCCTCTTTTCTCTGCCAGTGAAACCCTGAGCATTAAATTGCCTGATGCTACATATAAACTGTATAAATATAACAAAAGTTTGGAAACAAAGCACACAATTGGTCAGCATCCTGCTGGGTATCCTCACAGACACTTCCAGCCAGAGCAGGATGAAGAAGAGGCCCCTAACCAACGAGGAAGTCAGGAAAAGCTTCACAGAGGAGGTGCATGCCTGGAAGGACTAGAAGGAGGAGTAAAAATTCAACAGGTAGAAAGAGTAAAGGTGGATGAGAGCCACCATAGACAGGACCGGCATCTTCTAAAGGAGGTGTTAAAAGTGTATTTTGAATGATAGCTATTTGTTTTCTTGTTGGAAGAGAACAAGGAGGGAGAGCCAGACAAAGCAAACAGAGGGACTGGAAGGGTTATGTTTGCATACAATGAGTATATGACTGTGTCACCTGGGAGCCAGTGTGGATGGCAGAAAGAGAAAAATGTGTGTGTGTGTGTGTGTGTGTGTGTGTGTGTGGCAGAATAAAAGAAGGGAAGTTCTGTGTGTGAAGGAGAGAGAGAGAGATGAGATGAGGGGAGAGGAGGAGGGGAGAAAAGAGGAGAGGGGGAGAGAGGGGGATCGATCATACAAGGACTGAATCCCATGCTGGCAACAAGTCAGGACCTAGGCAAGCTTTTTCCAGCTTGGCAAACCCACTCCCCATCCTCTCCAGGCCCGTGTGGTGTTGCCATAGCAGCAGGCACAGTGCTTGACCCTGAAAATGGGAGGATGCAGCTGGCTCCAGGGATGTAGAAGAAAAGGTTCTCTCTCTAACCCATGGAGCTCAAAGACTCCTATGTGGGCAGAAGAGTGGCAACCCTCAAATATCAGGTAGAGACTATGTGCGCTCAGGCAGCTGCCTGGCAAGTGTCACTGGGGAAAGGCAGGTGGCTGTGGCTATACTAAAAAGGCAGTTACATGTTCCCTCTACCCAGAGGCCCAGATTGGCCACAGCCCAGGGCAGCCAGCAGGCACACCCCACCAGACAGCTGTTTAGGGGAGAGCTGATCAACAGCCTTAGAAGGTGAGCAAACACTCAGGGGGTTAATAGGTAACTACAAGGCAGAAAGAGGAACAGTGCTCAGCTTCCCTTTCTCTTTAGTCTTGCTAGAATTTATGAGTATGAGCTGCAGGCTGCCAAGCTGTTACCCCTGGCCTCTCTTTAGTCATCCTGGCTCTTCAGGACCTGGAGAAGGTCCCACTGTCCCATTTTAGCTCAGTTGTAAAGAACTTTTAAAAGCAGTGAGTGGGCTGTGGTAGAGCTCACAGGTGGCATGCTTGCCTAGTATGTTAGAGACCCCAAGTTCCACCCCTAATACCGCCCCCCACCCACACACACACGTGCACATAGACAGGTCCTGAGGCTTGCCCTTGAACAATTATAGGAAAGTCACTTATGGACCACCAAGTAAGGTGTCCAGTCACCATCTCTACTTTCAGGCCCTGCCACCCCATCTCTCCTTCCCTCACTCACCTTGGTCACAGAACAGACCACCCCATCCCTCATCGCAGGCACACTGCCAGGGGATGCTGCAGGTGCCATGGCGACAGCCATTGTGGGGGATGCATTCATTGCACAGGCGACCCTGCCAACCTGGACGGCAGCTGTTAAGACAAGAGGGAAGCCCAGTGTAAGGTGGGAGGCCTGCTCACAAGGGAGAACCCCCACACACACACACTCCTGTTTCCTGTCCCCACTTACATGCACTCGTCTGGCTTGCTGCAGTAACCATTCTGCTCATGACAGCCAGAAAGACATATAGCTAAGGAAAAAAAAATAGGGCTGGATGAGGTTGGGGTACCATGGACTCTGAGACCTCAGTCTCCTGTCCTGCTCTCCTGGGCTCACTTCCTACTCTTGGCCTCCAAGAGGAGCCATGGTCATCTTAAAGGGGACCAAAGACAAGGGAGTGGGAGAACATCATGCTGCATAGAATGAAGAATAAGGATCCTGTAGGCTTAGGCACACTGGGGCTCTGAAACCAAGGGCGCAGCATCCCCAGGTGGTCCTGACACCCAGCTAGTAGGCAGCCCAGACCCATTCTGAGGGAAGTCGAAACAACTCTACAGAGCTTTCTTGGGAAAATCCCATCCCTTCTATTCCATCGGGGGGGGGGGGGGGGCTGGCTGCTTACGCTGATCACAGTACTTCCCAGTCCAGCCCGGCAGGCAGGACAGGCTGCCATCTGGCTGGCACTCATAATGTCCGAAGTGGTCATCGCGCTTCTTGCACAGGCGAGAACAGCTATCTCCATAGTAGTTGTCACTGCAGATGACCCGGTAAGAGTAGCGCAGTCTTGTGAGGGTGCCGTTCTGCTCATCTGTTTGCCAATTCTTACCCACAGTAAGAGAGCCTTGGATGGTGATTTGGCTGATAAGTGAATTTCCTGGTGAAGTCTCTGCAGAAAGAGGCTTCGGTCAGAGAACCCGGCTCAGAGAGCTGACTGCTGCCAGCTAGCTGGCTCTCTTTAGTAGTGACTCTGGTGGTCAGTTAACACTCCAATTATCCAGATTAGCCCCACCTGCCAGCAAGCACAGGCCAGAGGGTCCCAGAATCTTGCTACTTAGTTTCCCTGGGTGTGTGCATGTGCAGGGGGCTTGATAGCATTCAAAAAAGGTACAATAGACGGATGTTAAGATATCCTAGGGTTGTGGAGGCAGATACGGAGGGGAAAGAGGAAAGGAGGTCAAAATGGAAAAAAGAAGAAATTTAAAGGGGGAAGTTTTCTGGTTCGAGAATTGGGAGCAAGGGGTTCTTTGGGGCCCTTTCAGGGGTTCTGTTCTAGAGGTAGGTGAGGGTTTTTCTTTTTCCTTTTCAAAGTGAGAATTGTTGTGCTGGTGAAATATCCTTTTCCTCTGTGTCAGAACAACATCCCAAAGCCATTATTCCCTTTCCAAAGGAGCGGAATTCGCAAAAGGTGTAAAATACAGGAAGAGGCCCGTCAGCGGCGCTGGCAGCCTCGGCCTTTCTCACCGCCGTGCTCCCCGCGTTCCCACGCCAAAAATAACCCGCAGGAAACGCAATTGTGCTCTGAGTCCAGGCAGCGAGCGGAATCCGAGCGTCCAGCGCGGGGCGCAGCTCCGGCCAAGCTAAGCGTCCCGGCCCCCACCCCCAAGCCTGCGTCCCCCACCACCCCCACACCCCGCCTATAACTGCTTAACTCTTTCGGCGCTGTGTGATGTCGCCCCCCTGTGGCTGAAGAGTTAGATACTCACCTGGCCGCAGGTCGTCTCCCGACGTGTGCCAAGCTTGGATGTTGAGTGAGAAGGTTCCCTGGGAAGCAAAAGGGGGTGGGGGAACATAGAAATAGCGATATGAGCTGGGCGGGAAAGGAGGGGTGCCTCGCAGCAGCCTGTTTCATTAATCTAATTGCAGGATACAGTTACGGAGCTCGGCTCAACCTAACTGGTGTTCGCACAGTGCAGCGCTCGAGCTGAGAAGGCAGGGGAGGGATGAGGGATGCGGGAGTGTAAGTGAGAGCCGTGGGTGGGCGGGCGGTGCAGCGCTGGGGGGTTTGGTAATGAAATTCGCATCCCAAGAACTGAGGAGAAGGAAAGGGAAGAAAGACTAAGGAAGGCCTCTCCGGGATGATCCCGTGAGAGAACAGGGGGGCGGGGGCAGGAGAGAAAGAGCCCTTGGGGCTCTCCCGAGAGCGCTTTGGTCCGTCCTTTTCCCTTCGGTGACTTGCCCAGTGCATTTAGGTTGTGCTTACCGGCCAGGTGAAATTGAAGGGCAATTGCAGAGGGTTGCGACCACTGCCGCTATTCTTGTCCCTGACGACGAAGGAGTTGGTGCCCAATACCGGCGTGGAGACATTGCCAAAGGTGCAGGGTCCCTCGGAGAAGGTTGCCTGGAAGTGCTTAAGGCAGATGCGGAAGAAAGTCCGGCAGCCGGGTTCGCAGGGCTGCCCGTTGGCCAGCACGCCGCCCTGGTTGGCGAACTCCTGCAGCCGCAGCTGGAAGATGCCGGAGCCCGCCGCGCGCTGCTGCACAGGGACGGAGAGAAGGAGGGAGGAGAGCGGTCAGGCTCAGCTGGCGCCGGGGCACAAGCCCGGAGCGCTGCGGGAGGGGGCGGAGAGGACGCGGGACATTACCTGCGGCCACAGTACCGCCAGCAGCAGCAGCGCCCAGCGACCGGCGCTCCGGGACGCAGGCGTCATCCCTTGGGGTGTTCTCTCCACTCGGGGCCTCTGAATCTGCTTGTTGGGGATGTCGCTCTCCCGCGAGTCCGTCTGCCAGCCGAGTTCCTGAAAAGCTGAGTCCCCTCGGGACGCTGTTCCCCTGTCGCCTTCTCGAAAACTCCGCTGCTCGAC
>JADRCD010191263.1:0-12279 GCA_019843815.1 Montemys delectorum | reverse complement strand
CACACACACACACACACACACACACACACACACACACACACGCTATAAAATGAATTGCTTCAATAGCATTTCTTTAGGGTCTGTAATGTGTGCTGTGTCCTCTGTCTGTGCTTGGTGAGGCTTGCCATAGCTAAAGCATTTAGTGACTGACTAGTCTTTCAATAGCTTGAATCATGGAAGAATCTAGGATTAGTAACTTAAATAAATGAACTGGGACCCAAATATATTTTGCAGGCTAGAGAGCAACATGACTTTACTCTCACAAGAGAGTTTGCTGGCCACTCAGACAGCTATGCTTCTCCTGAGTGTCCATTTACACTGGGTCCAAAAGCCATAGTTGGGAGTGTGGCCAATGGGTTTCAGTGCATTGGTCCTATTCTTTATCCGGGTAATAGGCAGAGCCAGTGTCCTTTGATGGAGCAATGTGCAAAGCCTGTTTCTGGTATAGCCTCTAAAATCTTGTCTCTCCAGCATCTTTTCACACATGTGGATACTAGCTAGGGAGAAATGGTAATGGGTCCCTGCCTGTGTGTACTTAGTGCAAATACATACTGTTTTCCTTTGATCCTCTTTTTCACTGATAACCTCAAGCTAGCAAATGCTTGCTGTGCTGGCCACCTGCTGTGAGCACAGCATGCTCTGAGGGGCAGTGGATTGAAATAGAAGACTGAGCTGTGGGCTAGCTGGGGTGTGAAAAGGGAGATCTTGGCTGGGGCTGGGACAAGGAGGTGAACTGATGGTAGAAAGGCAACTAGAGAAGAGCTCAGAGCTGGGTAGTACACTGCCAGGCTATCCAGGAGGAGCAACCAGCCAAAGAAAAGAACATGCCATCGAGGCTTTGGCCCTTTGTCTATTGGATGAGTTGAGGTTAGTTTGAGGTTCCACCCTGCTGTGGTCCTGTCTGCCCCATCTGGGGCTTAACTCACTAAGAACTCCAAGATCCATGGATCTGATCCAATTGTATTTATTTTTTTTTTTTATTTTATTTTGAAAATATTCTAACACTCTGTGGATAGAGGTTTATTATTTTTTTAAAATCACTTCCAAGAGTTAAGTAAGTAATATCCCCATATTATTTGAAAATTAAGAGCAATGTGTGAGAGAACATGGAGGGCTGACTTAGAAGGACCCCCAAGTGGAAGTCATCCTGCCTACATAGTGAGTTCTAGGCCAACCTGGGTATATAGCAAGACCTTTGTTGCAAAAAATCAAAATACCAGGGAAAAAACTCAAAGATTATGAAAAGTTTCTCTTTCATTCTCTTTCTTGCCTTTTTGAGTTTCCATAGCAACCCCCAAAGGTAACTATTACTGGTTTCTTGTTCAGGTTTTTCAGTTTCTTGAAATACTGTATGCATAAGCAAAGTTGACTATATAATTAAAAATTATAGTAAAGCTACATAAATTGAGCATTTTAAAATGCATTAAGCAGATTGAATATATTATATATAAATATATAATTAAACTATGTATAATATGTTGAAGCAAAATGGTATATTATTGTATGTATAAAATTATACATATAATAACATCTGATTATATATTTAGCAGGCATCTGTATTCCAGTTTCTGTTTGTGTGAAAGATAATACCTTTTCATACTATGTTGCTGTTGGTTTTTTTCACAGAACAAAAATACCCTTTCCTTTAGTACAAAGAGTGCTTTCTCATTAATTTTTTATAGGCACGGAGTTCCATTGTACGGATGAATCATTATTTGTTTATTTAGTTCCCATCAATGGCCACGGTGTG
The DNA here is from genome assembly GCA_019843815.1 of Montemys delectorum. Classification (NCBI taxonomy): domain Eukaryota; kingdom Metazoa; phylum Chordata; class Mammalia; order Rodentia; family Muridae; genus Montemys; species Montemys delectorum. The sequence goes on along the minus strand of JADRCD010191263.1, from coordinate 10,529 downwards.
TCTTTTTCTTCCTTTTGTTATGACAGAGCTGCAACAAATGATCTTAAACTGTCATCTTCTGGTATTTGCAAGTATCTCTGTAGAGCCCATAAATTCCCAGAAGTAGAGTTATGGGATCAAAGGGTCTATGTGTTTGTAATTTTGATAGACATTACCAAATTGTACTCCTTAGGAGCTGAACTAATTTATACTCTCACCAGCAATGTTAGGGACATGCCTGTGCTCACACAGCCTCACTAACAGAGTGTGTTATTAAACTTTGGGATTTTTGCCAGTATGGTAGGTTAAAAAAGGGTTTCTTAGAGTTTTTATTTGCATATCTCTTATAATAAACGAGGTTAAGCATGCTATTATGTATTTAGTAGGCACTTGTGTTTCATTTCTTGTGAATTGCATGGTTGTGCCCTTTGCCTATTTTACCACTGGGTCTCTGTCTTAGAAAAAAAAAAAATTCAGCAGCTGGTGAGATGGCTCAGTGGTTAAGAACACTTGTTCTCATAGGGGACCTAAATTCCATTTATACATCATGCCAGGCTGCTCATAACTTCCCTGTACCTCTACTCCAGGCAATCTGATACCCTCTTCTGGCTCCAGAGGGCACCTGCCTTTTACATGGCATAGACACAGACCCTTCCCCCCAACCCCAAGTAAAACTACAATTTAAAAAGTAGTAAACAAAACTCAGTGTAGGCCCTTGCTTCCCTACAGTGACCAATGTGTTCCTGTTTCTGTCTGTCAGAGGGTGTGTCCAAAGTCCAGAGTTGCTACTCTTCCACTGAGGTTCTTTTGTTTATGTCACTGGCAAGTCTCTTCATCTTTGTACTTTAAACAAATAGAACCAAAACGTCCATGTCTCATATCACTTACAAGCAACAACTTCTCCTGTAAGTACTTGGAGATGTTAGTTGAAATCATCCCATCTTTTGAGATTCCCCACAACCTGTCTCATTGAGACTCTTCATTTGCACTTAAAACCGCTGTTGGGTCTGACAGAGGTCTCAATTTATGTTCACAATGATATTTTGTCTGGAACTGTGGAATCATTTTTAAGTGGCTGCTGGAGACACCACTCTGAGTAAGCAGGCTTCCCTTCTGGTATGGGAGACAGCTAATAAGCATAGCAGGGAATTCCTAAATGATAGAGTGTCAGGTGAGGTGATTATCTGAGCGAGTTGAGATGGCATGTGAGGGAATCTTTTCTCAGAGGAAGCCATGAATGTAAATAACAAGCCAAGAAAAGGGAGAAAAAAAAAAAAAAACCTTAACATGCTCCAGGCAGAGGTCCCCAAGGTAGCAGAGAGCAGTGGGCAGAGCTGGAAGAACCTTTGTTCTGAAGGGTGACCATGCGGGTGGAGAAACAGGCAGAGTGTGGCGCTGTCTAGGCCTGGCTGGGGTACGCGGTGGCTCTGAAGTTGAGTGACAGTTATTGGAGTTACCATTCTTGTCAGTTTGTGTGCCTTTGTTATCTCCTTAGTCTCATCTTAGAGGGCTGATAAGCGTCAAAGCTCATATGTTGTTCAAAGTTATAATAAAGTCTTCAGAGTCTCATTTCCTGTTGAGATAGGAGCGACCAAAGTATAGGCTTTCCTCTTCCACAGCCACCACTGGGGACCACGAGGCTATCAGCACATCGAGACAGAGGAGTTGGGGGCTGAGCAGAGAGGGTCTGCCTCCTTTGATATTAATTCACCTGTAATGGGTATACAAATGGGGAGGAAAAGCCTGAAAAAAAAAGTACCGAAGCAGCTGCTCAATAGTCAGAAATAATGGTTTCCTCTGGCAGCGCTGCTCCTGACAGGGCAAGCCTCCCAGGCTCCATCTCGGCCTACCTGCTCCTGAGGCTCAGTAAAATGGCTGTCAATCTACTTTAAGCGAGGACAATTGAGGATGGTTTTTCAGTGTTATTGCTGGCTTAGTTATGTCAAGCGATTTCTTCGAGAGTAATAATAGGTGCTGTCTTCAGAAATAGTTTAGTCACAAACGCCTGGTTCTTAAAGTTGATTCGCTTCTCACCCAGCCCTTTGCTTCACTCTCCTCTCCTAGCCCTGGAATCTGCTTTCTTCCCCCCCCCCCCCCCCCCAAAAAAAATTTCTTCACAGAGATGCTGGGCAAGCTGCACTTCATTTCTGATTTCCTTTCCATCATCTTCCCACACCCCTCCCGCCCCCCACCAGCCATGCCAAAGCTTCTATCAAGCATGCCAAGTGAGTTCTGTGGAGCACATTGTAAACCAGCTGGATGATGTCATCAGGAAAGCAGTTGCTCCCCCTACCCTTCCACCCTCTGACCCGGGGCGGGGGGGCAGAGACGACAATAAGTCAACCCCTTCCCTCTCCCCCCACCCCCCGCCCCCCAACGTTGGCTAATTTATTTCCTAACTAGTTTCTACTAACCAAATGTTAACACATATGCCTGATTGTTAACCTCCTCTGGGCACCAAACCTGTTTTTTTTTTTTGTTTTTTTTTGTTTTTTTTTTTTTTTTCTTCCTTTCTTGAGTGCAGTAAGTGATTATCCAACTCACACTGCTCTGGAAAAGAGGTTTTGTTTTAATAAGCAGTTTGCAGTTTGGCACACAATGCTGAGGAAAGCAACATTATCTCCAGCAGTAAACTCTGCAGTCATTGCAGAGCTTGACAAGAAAATGATTGAGTCTGTTTGTTATACCTTTGTGGGGCTGCCACTGCTGCCGCTGATGGAAATGTTGCTGTTTATTCAGCAATGCAATAACACTTGCTGTAATTTATGGATGCACATTCCCCAGATTACTAAAGGTAATCTTGTTGACTAAAGGAAAGTATACGAATGGATAGTTTCAGTTGTTGGTATCCTTATAAAAGTGATTGACTGTTCACTTTGCACAGGAAGGAATTTGCACAGGATTCACCACCACCCCCCCTTAACAATTACAGACTTTCTTTCCTCTGACAGTTACGAATAACATGGCCTGTCCTGAGAGGTAAAAATTTACCGAGTCCATGGAAGTTCAAGCTAGAGGCTGCATGGATCTTATTTCTCACCCTGGTCTCCTGTCTTTCTTGCTCTTGCTGAATGCCAAACAAACCCCTCCTGGACTATCTGTCAGTGACCTTTATCCTGGGACTCTGGCACTGGATTAAGTGGCTGATGGTTTCAGATGCGTGGCTTGTCTTGTGGATGTTGCCGAGGAGGCCATGGGTTGAGCCTTGGTCGCATTTGGTAGCTTGTGGCATGTTTTTCTTGTGTGATCTGAGATGGTTGGGAAGTGTCTTCTGGCAAATTGTTCTATGGGGAAGACTAGATAAGATGGATTCTGCCGTCCTAGGAAATAGAGGCTGAGTTTCATTGGCAGCGGAAGACCAGCCACTCTTCCTGCTACATTGGTTGGAGGACCGGAGATGTCTCCTTTTGGCCTGGGCTCACCTTTTGAGGGACTAGAGGGCCTACTCTATGTGTGTGTGTGTGTGGGGGGGGTCATAGGAATTCTGTAAGTTTAGCTATTTTCTCAGTGATGGTAGTTGTGGCTTTATCCTGGGATACAAGACAATACTACTTTTGGTTTGAGGCAGACAGCATTTGGAAGTCTTATGCTCGGTCTTCATTGAGATATTGAAACAAGCCTTGGTAAGAAGAGACCAATACATGAGTGAGTGAGTGAGTGAGTGAGTGAGTGAGCTCTACTGTTTCTTCTTGGGAAGCAAGTAGTGACTGCACACAGAAATATATTCAGATCATGCGTTTTATAGATAAAAGCTTTCTGCAGATTTTTTCAGAGCACGTTTGGTGGATTCAAGTCCACTACTCAGCTGTGCTGTACTTGATAATGCTTTTGTGGGGCCCACAGTTCTCCGATGAGTGATTTGTTCTTTAACTGGTCATAGCTGGGGGGAGCTGAACATATACAAGAAGGCATTTGTTGGGCCTTGGTGATTGATTGACGTTAGTTAGCAAAAACATTATTCATCTTCTTTTGGGGGAGAGCAACTGCATGCTGTTGAAAAGAGAAGGGTTAACTTAGGAACAATCTAATTTGGTGAGATGAAGTGGAGGAGTGGATATTGGGTCAAACATGACACATAGCTGAATATCTTGGCTTTTGCTCTCTATGCCTCACTTTTCCTCCTATGATCATCTTGTATTGATCAAAACTGACAGGGAAGGTTGGTTTACTTCAGGTAAATATTATTTACATCAACTTTGTATGCTATTGCTAGCTTTTCTTCCATCTCATTGTATAAAGATTGACCACACATGTGTTTCTGTTTAGGCAAAACCAATTATTTTTGCTTTGTGAAAAACTTGTTTAATTTTGGCTTCTTCATGTGAAATGCAAATCCTTAAAAATTTTGAAACACCTGTGAGGTTTAAACTCATTCTTATTTACTCATAGTCAAAACAGCTGGTCTTAGCCAAATAATTACAAAAGGAAGACCAATTGCTTATGCTTTCTTTGGCGGTTGAAGTTTGGTTGGCTGATGTCATTCTTGACATTAACCAATTTGAGAAGGTTAATAACAAGAATATTGCAAGGTGGATCTTAGCTCATTTCATTTGGATAATTAAAATCACAGTTACATTTCAAAGTTCAGTTGATGCTGACAATGGCCTTTATAGCAACTGTGGCATCATTTCTCTGGATCTCAAATTACTCATTAAATGATAATGTTGTGTTAACTGTGCTTAGGCCAGAGTATTATTTCTTTATCTATGACCTGAACGTTCTCACATTAGTGTGTATATCTTGTATATGAATTACTTTTTCTTCCCTCATCATCCATACATTCATAGTGCTTCTGGTAAATGGTGTTTAGATAATACAAATTATGTGTTTTCAAATGAATACCTATTTTCTGGCACATAATAGGTTTCATTCATTATGTACTAATGAAGAAGCAAATTGAAGAGTAAAGAAATTTGCTTGAAAAATTAGGTAGGGGAAGAAATTGAATCCATCCACAAAGATATCTAATCTGAATATTTTAACCAAATAGGTCATGCCATTTTGAGAGACTGAACCCTTCAGATTCCCCCCCCCCAACATTTTTCTATATTCGAAGCTTGTACTCTATGAAAGAAAAATAATTACAGTCAGCTGCTGTATCCCCATGCTCCACATATATTGCCCAACCAACTAGGGATTGAAAATCATGTAGTGAAAAAACTCTTTCCTCATCATGATTTCCTTAGCAATAGCTATAAACGAAGATATTCGTGTAGCATTCCTTGTACTAGGAATTAAGATCTCAGATTTTATATAGGATATGCTGAGGTCACTTGCCAGTTTGGCACTGTTTTATAAAAGGGATTTGAGTATCTATGAATACCCGTGTCTTGGAGCAAGTCTTAGAACCAATCTCTGATGAACACCAAGGGTTCTGAAAAAAAAATATGGTTATGGTTTTTTCTTTCTAGTGCTTAACTTGTTCAATGTTTATTTCTATGCATTCGTATGTATCTTAGTGTTTCTATTGCTGGAAGAGACACCATGACCAGAGTCACTCTTTTAAAGGAAAATATTTAGTTGGGGGCTGGCTTACAGTGTTAGAACGTTAGCCCATTATCCTCATGGTGAGACTCATGGTGGCATGCGGGTAGATAATGATGCTGGAGAAGGAGCTGAGAGTTCTACATCCAGATTTGTAGGCAGTAGGAGGAGAGAGTTACACTGGGCCTGGCTTGAGCATTTGAAGTCTCAAAGCCTGCTCCCAGTGACATACTTCCTCCAATAAAGCCACACCTACTCCAACGAGGCCACACATCCTAATGATGCTACTCCCTATGAGCCTATGGGGGCCATTTTCATTTAAACCTCCACAGTGTGTATGCCCCTCTGTGTGCTAATCTATTGTATGAATGAACCAAAGGACAGACACTGTTTGTCGTGGACTAACCTTTACAGGTGTTTAGCCCTCCTACTCTGTGGCAGACATGAGCAAGCCCTGAGAATGGATGATGAAATTGAAGGGCTTTGCAAAGTTTCCCAGGTGATGTGACTTCTAGGTAGAAGAGCCAGGATTTTGGAATTGGGCTCATTCACGGTTGTCATGTCTGACTGTCTCTGTTCAGGAGAGGAGGTGACACTGCTTCACTGTTATTGCTTCTGAGATTTGCAGGTTGTAGACTTGCTCACTTTGTGTTCATCTTTGGCCTTCTGTCCTCTGCTTTTAGTAGCCCCTAGTCAGCACATGCTTACACCTAATGCGTAGAGGCAAACACAAGTCCCTATGTGCATCTATGAATTTATGTGGAGAGTTTACAGGAGCAAATGCATGTGTGAAAAGTGGTGTTACCCACTCTTTACATACACTTTTCTTTATAGTAAATGAAAATTCTAAAAGGCTTTCATCTGTAGAGGTAAAGAAACAACAACTTCATCCTCTTCCTCTTCTTCTGTAAACTGCTCTTTTCTGTTTATAGTCTTCCATGTGTATGTGTGTGGTGCATATGATTGAATGTATGCAGATTTGCATGTGCATGCATATATATGTGCACATCAGGGCCTGAGGTGCTTATCAGGAATTTTCCTCAATTGCCCTTCTAGCTTATTCTTTGAGGCAAGGTTGCTCAATCAAACCCAGAACTCACTGATTCAGTTACTTTAGCTATCTCCCCACTCTGCCTTCTGAGGCTGGGATTATAGGTGGGTCATCATGACCTCCTGGAATTTACTCAGATTTTTGAGAATCCAAATTTGGGTTCTCTTGCTTGTGTGCTAAGTACTGTCACTCTCCAGGCCCTCTGGTGTTTCACTTCACTCCCATCTTTGAATCCTTTGTACCATATTTTGCACAGTTGTTTTATCTGCAGTGTTCTACCTGGTTATAAAACCTGAACTCAAGTTCACTGTCCCCTGTAGCTGATCCTTCATCTTAAGGATGCTGTGATGTAGTTCTATTCAAATCTGCGAGCTGCTGATTTGAATAGAAGAGGCATCTGATGAAAGTTTACCTTAATTCAGTTGGAATAAAAGTCAACATGGGGTTGCAAACATAGGAAGGTCTTCGTTCGGGAGACATCTTGGGGGCAGTTAAAACAATGGCCAGTGGCTAGGATCCTGAACCCTGGTCTCCCACTGGCTAGCGCACCTCACCTTGGTAGCAGACCTGGCCCCGGGTGAGCCAGGTGGGTACTGTGAGACACACTCCTGCAGTCTGGGATATTGTTTAAATACCGTAAAAAGCCTCTGCCATTTATTCCTTCTGTGTACCAGAGAGAAAAATGGTGTGGTAATCCTGGCCTAGCAGGTGGCGTGACTTTCATATCAGTAGAAAATGAAATTGTGTGGCTGGTTTTTTTTTTCCCTCCCCCCACCTCTCCTGTTCACTCTTTTTAATCTTTAAATAAGACGATTGGTAGCCTGTTGGCAAGAAAATGGGCCCTGAATTTTTATTCAAAGTTATACAAGGATGATAGTTGGAATTTTTGGCAGGAGGCACGCCGTTGCTTTTCAGAAAGTGCCGTCTAGGGAAGCTTTTCCTGAATTACCTGCTGGGCCTGGGCGCTTTTATGTTGTTGTTGTGACAGGTAGATTTATAAGGCTTGAAATTTGTACAAATCAGTTGTCATTCAGTGCGAGCTGTCAATGTGTCAAGCTGTCAGCCTGCTGCGAGGGGACGCCTGAGGGGGAGTACAAGGGGGCAACCATGGAGAAAGGAAATGAGTTCAAACAGACCTGAAACGGAGCTCAGTTCTTGGGCTTGCTGCCCCCGTAGAGCCCACATTGATTTTTCTTGATGTTGAGCCACAGCAAACCTTAAATGACACGTTGTTAGCAATCTCGAGTTGCTGTTTATTGTCTTTTAAATGGCAGCCAATCATGCAGAAGAGAATACAGTGTGCATTTTCCACTCGTGCATGTTTAGCAGCATCCTGTTCATGTCACTTTTTCTGGCCTGGCTGGTTTCAACCAAGGGACCCGCTGCTTCGCTGATGAGTCCGACTTCTGGAGCATTTTGCAGACGCAGCGTGAGAGGGAGTTGGGCTCGTTTCTCCCCCGGGCTGCGGAGCACTAATAAACACCGTATTAAAGGCACAGGGTTGACACCTCTGTTTAGCCTTCAAAAACGAGCTGTGTCCCTACCCCAGCTTTAGCATCCTTTTAAGACCAAAGGCCCCTGCAAGAGACAGGGCTTCCAGGTAAGGTTTCAGATGACGTAGTCTGTTTTATGTGTAGCACTAGCCATGATATTGAACTTAAATCGATTATGAAAGGAACAATAAAAATGTATCTCTGAGACACTTTAGCGCTCAGACTGGCTTGAGCTCACCTGACAGCTGAGGCTGACCTTCATCCACTTTGCCTCTACTTCCTGAGTTTTGGTTTTGTGGTAGTAGCTATGCCACATTGTACCTAGGGCTTTCATGATTACCAGGCCTGCACTGTACTAATAGCTATGTCATCAGCTCAGAAAAATAAAATTAACTCGCAAAAAGCATCAGCAAAATGTTTGGTTGCTGCTTAAAACAATCCAATGAGGTTTCCCCCCTCCCCTTTGTCTAAAAGCATCTTCATTCTTGGAATCTGTTAAGTATTGGTATGGTTTCCGTTTTCTGTCTAGTGCCCAGCCCCTGGGAGGTTTCTAGTATAACTCCCTCCCTCCTCTTCCTCCTGCCATTCTTAAATTTACCCAGTATATGGAGAAATTCAAATTTTTTTTTGTTAAGAAGTTGTCAGAAAAGGAAAAAAAACTTTATTTCTGGAAGATAAAATCATAGGCATGAAGGGCCCTACTTTCTTAGTGTGTGGCATTTAGCAAAGAGGCCTGACTTTTGTCCAGATGTGTAAGCCTGTTCACCTCTGGACAACGTCCTGGCCTTAATCAGCCCCAGTGATCTGGGCCTGTCTTCTTCATACCTTAGTGTATGTATCAGGTGGTCCAGAAGAGAGGCTGTGGGCATAAGGGTGCAGAGAGAAGAGGAGAGGTGACTAGAGAGAGAAGCCTCAAAGGTGACATTTGAGAAATACTCTGCACCAAGGAGTAAAAAAAAAAAAAAAAAAGAAAAAATTAATCAAAGATTTCCATCTAGCCATTACCGGCTGGCGTGCATGGCCTCTGAGCCTCTGAGCTAAAAAGTCTGCAGAGTCTCCTGGCGCTGTAGAGTTTGTCTTGTAAAAGTGCAGCTGTCCAAAACATGACAGCTACAGCATTAGCAGGGCCATTAAGAGGTGTAGAACATTTCCAGGGAAATGATTTGAAAAATGACAATGCTGGCTCCCGTGCGATATTAATTATACCCTGTACCCGTGGCAAATAAGCTAAAATAGTTGGCAAGAAAGACAAAGTGAGGTGTCCTGGTTCTGACCGTCACTCTTGTCACACGGTCACCAGCCCGATAGAGCTTGATGGTCTGCAGGTAATTGTAGAGGTGAGGGGACGCGCTTCAGGACCATCTGTCAGGCTGTGTGTGAAGGGCAGACTCAGGCTGGGCTATGGCTCATGGGAGCCAAGGTGTGAGTGGGTGAAGGGTAGGGCCTGTGATGTAATGTTACTAGAACATTCTGTGGTGGTGGGACTTCCAGACTGCCCAGTATGGGAGTCACCAGACACAGGCAGTGATGTAGCACTTGAGACACAAGCCATTGTGGCTGAGGGCGTGAGGTCTAAATCTGATTTAACTTTAATTAAGATGTAAAGATCTACAGAGAGCTACCAAACTGAGCAATGCTGGACCTTAGAAAGTAGCTGCTCCACAAGGCTGGGTCTGGAAGAGGGTGTGATTTTTAACGGTGATCAGAATCAGGATTCTGTACTGGATAAAGGACATGTGGCTTTCTCGTCTTGCCTTTGTTTCCTCCATTCGGAGTCCATTGTATAAGTGGGAAACTGAGGCACAGGGTTATCATGTGGACCAGCTTAAGGTGATGGAACAAGTGAGACAATAGGTTTTCTATTGCCAATTTCATTATGCCCCTTACCTGGGAGTGGCATCCTGTCCATGGGCACCCAGGAGGTTACTGTCCTTTTCAGGTCATCGGGAGCTGGGGCTCTTGCTCTGCTTTGCCTCAAGCTCTAGAGCCTTCTGTCTTCTTAACCTTCAGCACTCTGTGAGGCATATGCTAACTCTGAAACAACTCAAAGGGAACCCCTACATCCCTTGTGTTGGCAAGAACTTTCTGGAATGCCATCAGCCAGTTGGTCTCATCCTGGAGAGAGTCCTTTCATAAACCTGTCCACCCTGTACTTCTGAACCAAGCTTCTGACCTTTAGGCCAGATACATTCTCCTGCTTCTCCTTTCCCTACTGATCCTGTAGCTAAATTACCCTGTGTAAACAAGCCTTGGAGGCTCCTGACTGTGAGAAATGAGCTGCTGGCTTTTGTGGAAGAAGAAAATAGACCTGGGTTGGAAGAGGTCATGAGAAGGTCAAAGTGGCAGAGGAAAATGCTGGAAGGGGCTCCAGTTTCCACATTTGGAAGTGGGGCAGGAATGTGGGTGTGTTCCTTGGGATATGTAGGTGTCTATATGCCACATACACAGCCACCTATATGCTTTAACTGGAATCCCCTCGTATGGCTTATTAAATAAAAAAAAAATACACATTAAAAAAAAAA
>JADRCD010191259.1:10000-25661 GCA_019843815.1 Montemys delectorum | reverse complement strand
GGAGAATAAAGCTAGTCTTTAAGAGACCACAACTAAGATGCAGACAGGAGAAAAGAGGAAATATGAATAGGGAGAATAGAGGACAAAGAAAAATTCTGGTTGTCTGTCTGTCTGTCTGTCTACACGTATGTCTTATGTATGTATGTATGTATGTATGTATGTATATTATGTATGCATAGATCTGAGTTCATTCTGTGTCCTCTCCTTAGTTATTCCATGTAGCACAGTGATTTTTTTTGTCTAGTTGCACCTTGCTAGGTGATATTCATTTTGACAAGCAATTTTTTACTACATTTTAAGAATATGAGATGACTGTGCACCTGTATGTACAGGTAAATGTCACAATCTGTTTTGCACTATATGTATGGCACAGACTGATGAATGACTTATTTCTGTCATCAGAAAAGATACCACCCTATCCATTCGTCAGCATAAATCGTGACTAACAAGGACATATTTTCTGAAAATTTATCAGCTACAACAGACCAAGGAAAGGATGTACACCTTTATCTGAGTCTATAAAGATATGAACACCTAATACTGTGATGATAATGATTTGTTATCTGATAATTCCCTGTGTGCACCAAAGCACTTAAGGGCATAACCCTAGGGTGCTTCAACTCAGCTTGGTTCTGAATGTTCATGTAACCAATTTTACTGGTTATCTATGTATCTATTACATAGGTTACATAACTGAGCATACACTCATCCTGACCCTTCCTTTCATATTTCCAACTGGATTCAACTGTGCAGCCTTACTCAGCAACCTGAGGCAAACAGCAGCCTGAATCACAGCTGCAAAGCTGTCTGGCAATCGGTTATTTTACCTCTCAAAAATCTCTCTTTACAGATCTATAAACTTGAAATATATCTATGGTAGGGGCAGGGGGAGACTTTTAATAACTCTCTTTAGGGGTTATAGGAATATTTAAATAGTGTACCTGATCTTACTTTAACATTGGTAAGTGGTATCTGTCTAGAAATGCATCCATTTTTATTGGGGAATTGAGTCCATTGGTCATGAGAGATATTAATGACCAGTGATTTTTAATTCCTCTTATTTTGATGTAGATGGTATGTTATTGTGCTTCTCTTATTTTGCTTTTGGCAGTACAGGATTGTTTATTTCTCATGTTTTCTTGAGTATAATTAACCTCTTTGGTTGGTGTTTTCCTTTAAGTATTTTTTGTAGGGCTGGATTTATGGATAGATACTGTTCAAATTTGGTTGTCATGAAATATCTTGCTTTCTCTATCTATGGAGATTGAGACTTTGCTGGCTATATCAGCTTAGGTTGTCATCTGTGGTTTCTTAGAAGCTCAAAACAACTATCTGTTCAGATCCTTGTAGCTTTTAGCAAATCTGTTGAGAAGCAGGTGCAATTCTGATAGGTCTGCCTTTGTATGTTACTTGACTTTTTAAACTTGCAGCTTTTAATATTCTTTATTTGTTCTGTAAGTAATCTGTTTTGATTATTATGTGGTCAGAGTATTTTCTTTTCTGGTCTAATCTAATTGGTTTTCTGCTATCTTCTATGTCATTTTTGTATGTCTTTCTTTTTATTGGGGAAATTTTCTTCTATGATTTTATTAAAAACACTTTCTGGTACTTGGAGCTGGAACTCTTCACATTCTTCTGTATATATTATTCTTAATTTTAGTCTTTTCATAGTACTCTTGATTTCATGGATGTTTGTGTCAGAAAATTTTTAGATTTAACATTTTCTTTGACCGATGATGTATCATTTTCTTCATATCTTCTATACCTTAGATTCTCTCTTCCATTTATTTTATTCTGTTGGCAATCCTACTGTACGTGTACTCTTTTCTAGATTTTCCATTTCCAGGATTCCCTCAGTTTACTTTTTCTTTTATTGCTCTTATTGTCATTTTCAGGTCATGAATACTTTTATTTATTTATTTTATCTATTTAATTATATTTTCCTGCATTTGTTTAAGGGATTTATGCATTTGTTCTTTAGATGCTTCCATCATCTTTATAAGATTGGATATAAGTTCATTTTCTTGAGCTTTGGTGGTTTTAGGATATCCAGGGTCTGCAGGTGTAGAATAATTGTGCTCTGCAGGTGCCCTATTGCCATGGCTTTTGTTGATTGCCTTTTTACATTGACGTTTAGCCATCTGATTTTCCCTTGATTTTCCCAGTGTGGCAGGTATTGGGAAGCCATGGCTAGCCTAAGTGTTCTGGGCACAGCCAGCTTCTATTGGACACCCGTGAGCTGGGCAATGGAAGTCAGAAGGTAGTGTAGCTCAACAAGCTTCAGATGACTTGGTGGGCAGGGATTGGGTAAAGAAAAGGGATATGGCATTTGTGTTTCTGGTTCTGCAGGTTTGACAAAGGTAGGCAGAGAGGTGGATGGACAATGGAGTTCCATGTAACAGCACACCTCCTTCTCTTATTCTTAATTTAAATATTATTAACATTTCTTCAAAATTACTGAGATATATTATCCATCATTTGTAATTGTTCTTGTGACAACCTATAAACGTATTTGTTTGTCCTTTGCTAATGTAAATTGTGGTACTTTAAGTAGCAAGCCATTTTCATTCTCAGGTTATTATTTCATTCTCTGTCTGATATGTATAGAGTAAAAACATAACAGCTGTTCATTACATGTTCGGTCACCACATACACCATCATAAAAAGGACTGAGTATTTTTAAAAGTCTGTCCATGACAAGTTTCTGCAGAGCTAGAGAGATTTCTTAATTAGTAGACAACTTGAGTTGGGTTTCCAAAAAATTCACATAAAATCAAACTTTGTAATGCATGTCCTTTTTGTTTGTTTGTTTGTTTTGGGATTTTTGTTTTGTTTTGTTTTTCAAGACAGGGTTTCTCTGTGTAGCTCTGGCTATCCTGGAACTCAATCTGTAGACCAGGCTGGCCTCGGACTCAGAAATCCACTTACCTCTGCATCCCAAGTGCTGGGATTAAAAGCATGTACCACCACTGCCCGGCATAATGTATGTCCTTAAATTTAAAGATCCTGAAGTGATATAAAAGGCAGAGATAGGAGAATCCCCCAAAATTAGCAGTCTGACAAGCTTAGAATATACACCATAGTCAGTAAAACATATTGTGGCCCCAAAACAAAGTCATGCAATATTATCTGCCCTCTGTACATACATACATACATACACACACACACACACACACACACACACACACACACACACACATACTTCTACATTTATATATGCATACAAGCAGATATATATACATATCATACAGATGTACTTATAGACAACACATGTAGAAACACAAAGACTTTAAAGAACAAATGTTGTCTGGTAGCTTCTGAAGATAGAGTGACAGCCAGTTGTTTATAAGCATTTTGCCTTTAATTAGAAAAAAAACATGGACAAATGATCCTACATTTAAGTGAAATGCCTTGGCTATATTTAGGAAAGGAACATTTTCCGTAATCACAAAAGTCAAGAAAAGTCAAGAATCAATGGGTAAATATACAAGGTAATATAACCAATTTTGTTAGTAAAAGAGACAAACACTCTTCTCCAGGGCATAAAACTGTCAAAATACAAATAGCTGGGGCACAGTAAAAGTATCAAGGACAAACATATGCTTAGAACACTGCTGGCAACTACTGCCAGCATTTTGTCAGCTCATATAGCCAAACCTATTCTACTTCAAAGCATCCTCTATTAGCTATGGCTTTGTTGCTGTGACAAAATACCTGAAGAAAATGAATTTTGATGATGAAAGATTTACTTCAGATTGTAGTGTTGGTTGGTGGTCTGCTGACTTCACTTATTTCTCAGTCTGTGGAAGTAGAGAAATGGCCTGATGGAAGGACAAAGTAGAGGACATTATTTTCCATAATGTCCAGAAAGCAGGGAGGTAAAGCGTTTTCTAAAGATCTGTCCTCAGTTCCTCTATTGGTACTATTTGTCCTCTTAATTACCCATCAGGTACAAGTTTATCAATATAATAGTTAATAAGTGAAGTTCATAATATAATAGCATAATGGTACATAATTGTTAGGCAAGCGGGGGTACCAAGCTTTCAATACTGGAGTTTTGCAAGGACATTTAATATTACAATCATGAAACATATGCACTTGTTTGTTTGTATACATATACATGTACATACATACATATATATAAATATAACACACACTATATAACACACACATATATATGCACATGGACATACACATACACATATAATGAAAGATCAGATGAAGCAGAATTGGACACTTAAAATCTTATAATAAAACAAGAGAAAATTAATTACATTCACTAACACTATTTACTATACTATTCCTTTGGGTTGTGTAAGAAATAAGGGTTTCAACAATAGAGATTTGGAAATAAATAAATCTTACATAATATGGAACACAACTTCTTGTTTCTGAATCATACTGACTGGCAAATTTCAAACATATGGAATTAAAAAATGTAGAAATATGGATAAAATATTTCAGTACTCTGAAGGATTAAAGAATTGTCAAAGCAGAGTTACAGAAAAGGAAGTACTGAGACTGAGCACTTAGCTGATTGGGAGCAGAAAGGACTGAGTCCCTACACTCTATAGAGCAACAGCAAGGAATACTGAGATTGCAAACTGCAGAGTAACAGTAAAGCACTGAGGCTGAACACTTTAGCGATGAGCCAAGCACTGGGACTGAGCTGTTAGGTAACTGGAAATCTTCCCTGCAAGAATTACGATGAAGAGACAATCAGAGGTAGAGCTATGTGAACTTGAAATCTTATGACATCTGTCGGAAACACATTTGGGTGATCATGTCACCAAACCAGCACTTGAGAAAAATGGTAAGGCAGTTGACTCCAATAGCAGCCTTCCTCTATACCTGCAAAAGTACTGTCATTAGAGAGTGGAAGCAGGAAAGTATAAAATTGAAAGAGGCATTTAACTCAGAAATGGTCTCAGGAATCCTACAGGGGCAGATGAGGAGTGTGTTTTCAAAGCTCGGTCTTTTACAACAAAAACATTAGGAGACTGACAGGGAAAAGCCCTGTGCAGATGGATCATGAGTTAAACATGAGTATTGGGTTCTGCACTCCATCTCAGCATCTATCAATGAATTTCTGAAAATTAGTCTATGAAGTCTCCATTACAAATGAAACAAATGGAGAGAATGCTTTGCAAATGGAGAGCAGTCACAGACTCTGTGGGTGATTTTCAAGAGTGAGCTACTCTACATTAACAAGGAAGAAAATCATGAATGGATACCAATATTCCTTTCATGGTCCATGCTACAGACTATAGAGTAGCCAATATTCCATGAAAAAAAAAATGCTAGAAAGACACAGTGGGACATACAGTGTGGGAGCCCAGCTGTCTTTAATCAGATAACAGTCATCTGTGAATCTAAATCCAACTCACATGTCAACTGCTCATCTAGAGATATTTTTCACACAATGACATTCTAATGTGCTCATCAATCAAAAATGTATAATGTTGTCAGCTCAGCACCTGTGCATTAATGTTTGTCTCCAAAATCAGTGGTGCTATATCAAGGAATGTCTTCATTCATGCAAACTTTTAGATTGTTTATGTGACATTCACCAGGCATCTGAGGCTTACAAGATGCACCATGGCTAATAAAACCAGATGCTATCAAAGTAGACACTAAGATTTAACACTTAAAATAATCCTGAAAAATACATATATATGCTCAGAATTGAGTGTTTGATATATGTGCTCAGAATATATATACTCAGAATGGCCTTGCAATATGAAAATATTTTATTAATTGTAAAATGGTAATTAAAAGAGGATTTTTTACTTTACAACATACCTTAACAGAAACAATTATGCATTTCAGGACAATAAACTTAGAATTCAAGGATACAAAACATATAATAAGTAACCCAAATTCCTTATCTATAACAGAAAACTAACTGGAATAATTAAGGCATGAATAATATCATTTCTATCTTGTAAATTCTGCTCTATATATTTACATGAAATAGAATGCGTGTTGGAGATTTGCCAGAAGATAAAAAAAGAGGATAAGTGATTCTGATAACAGCAGCACATAAGGCACACTCCACTCCAGGCAATAGCAAATACACCTGAGTGTTAACAAAGTTGAATCAGATCCTTCCATCACAGAAATATTCATTGTTTAAATGGCACAGCTTTCTCACTACTTGTGAGCATGGAACTCTATTGCTTATACTCAGTTCCCTAGTAACCAAGAAAAATGAACTAGTTAATGAGGGATCCAAGTCCTGAGATTACTTCTCTCTCCTTGTTACCTTCCTCTGGAATCAGGGAACTCAGGTATTCCAAGATTTTTTTTAAAAAAGATAAAGCAGTAAGGGAAAAAGGTCAAGTAACATATATAGGCAGACATAAAAGAATTAGACCAGACTTCTCACCAGAGACTATAATAGCCAGAATATCACAGATGTCACATAGACCCTAAGAGAAGACAAATGCCAGCCCAGCAAAACTCTCAGTTAACATAGATGGAGAAGCCAAGATATTCCATGATAAAAACAAATTTACCAAATATCTTTGCACAAATTCAGCCCTACAAAGGATAATAGATGCAAAACTCCAACACATGGAGGGAAAAATACACTCTAGAAAAATCAAGAAAGTAATCTTTCAACAAACCTAAAAGAATACAACCACACAAACATAATTCCACATAAATCTCTAACAACAAAAATGATAAGAAGCAACAATCATGTTTCTTTACTATCTCTTAACATTAATAGATTCAATTCCCTAATAAAAAGACATAGACTAATAGAATGGATACATAAACATTACCCAGAATTTTGCATCATACAGAAAATGCACCTCAGTGACAAAGAGAGACAGTACCTCAGAGTACAAGGCTAGAAAAATTTTTTCAAGCAAATGGTCCCAAGAAACAAGCTGGAGTAGCCATTCTAATATTGATTAAAATTGACTTTCAACCATGCTGGGAGCCATGGCCTTAACCATGGCCTTGTGGAAAATTACTAGCTTACATATATAGCCCTGAGAGATCATGTGTAGTCTAACATTTGTGAGTGTGGAGGACACTGTGACCATTGGTTCCAGAAACTGAAGATTGCCATCTGGCCTTCAAAAAGCCCCTAGCTCTTCCCCATTCCCTTGAAGCTTCCTTTTGTTTTATATTGCCATCCCTGAAGTAGAGTTTTTCAGAGCTTGATCAGACAACTATCTTGCTCTCATTCTTCATGTCTCCTGTCCCTCTCAGTATCTCTCCCTGCCCTAGGTCCCTGCTGAACATCCCACAGATCGGGGCACAACTAAAAGTTATCAATAAAGATAAAGACGAACACTTCATATTCATCAAATGAAAAATCTACCAAGACAATTTTTCAATTCTGAACATTTACACTCCAAATACAAGGGCACCCATATTCAAAAAAAAAAAACAAAAACAAAAACAAAAACAAAAAAACCTTTACTAAAGCTTAAAGCACACATTGCACCTCACACAATAATAGTGGGAAACTTTAACACCTCACTCTCATCAATAGACAGATCATAGAAACAGAAACTAAATGGAGACACAGTGAAACTGACAGAAGTTATGGACCAAATGGATTTAACAGATATATACAACATTCCATCCTAAAGCAAAAGAATATACCTTCTTCTCAGCACCTAATGATACCTTCTCCAAAATTAACAATATAATTGGTCACAAAACAGGCCTCAATTGATACAAGAAATAATTTAATGCATCCTATCAGATCATCATGGACAAAGGTTGGTCTTCAATAGCAAGAAAAACAACAGAAAGCCCACCTATAAATGGAAGCTGGACAATGTTCTACTTAATGGTAATATGGTCAAGTAAGAAATAAAGAAAAAAATTAAAGACTTTTTAGAATTTAATGAAAACGAAGCTGCAATATACCTAAACTTATGGGACACAATGAAAGCAGTGTGAAGAGGAAATCTCAGCTCTAAGTGCCTCCAAAAATAAACTGGAAAGAGCATATACTACCAGTTTAACACGACACCTGAAAGATCTAGAACAAAAAGAAGCCAAATAAACTCATGAGGAGTAGACATCATGAAACAATCAGACTCAGATCGGAAATCAACCAAGTGTTAACAAAAATAATTATACAAAGAATCAACAAAACCAGGAGCTGGTTCATTGATAAAATCAACAAAATAGATGAACCCTTATCCAGACTAACCAGAAGGCACAGAGAAAATATCCAAATTAACAAAATCAGAAATAAAAATGGACTCATAGCAACAGAAACAAAGGAAATTAAAAAAAATTTATCAGATCCTACTACAAAAGCCTGTACTCAACAAAACTGGGAAATCTGGATGAAATGGACAATTTTCTAGACAGATACTAGGTACCATGAAGTGGACAATTTTCTAGACAGATACTAGGTACCAAAGTTAAATCATGATCAGATACACCATTTAAACTGTCCCATAATTCTCAAATAAATAGAAGCAGTCATTAGAAGTCTCCCAACCAAAAATAGCCCAGGACTAGAAGGTTTTAATGAAGGATTCTATCAGATCTTAAAAAAAGACCTAACACCAATACTCTTCAAACTATTCCACATAATAGAAGCAGAAGGAGCACTACCCAGCTTTTTCTATGAAGTCACAATTACACTTATACACTTATACACAATTACACTCATACACTTATACACAATTACAACAAAGAGAACTTCAGACCAATTTCCTTTATGAATATTGATGTAAAATTTTTCAATAAAATCCTCACAAACCAAATCCAAGAACACATCAAAATGATCACCCATCACGATCAAGAAGGCTTCATCTCAGGGATGCAGGGATGCTTCACTATACAGAAATCCATCAATATAATCCAGTACATAAACAAACTCAAAGAAAAAACACATTAACATTTCATTAGATGCTGAAAAAGCATTTGACAAAATTCAACACCCCCTTCACAGTAAAAGTCTTGGAAAGATCAGCAATTCAAGGCCCATACCTAAACATAGTCATAGCAATATACAGCAAACCAATAGCCAACATCAAACTAAATGGAGACAAACTTGAAGCAATCCCACTAAAATCAGGGACTAGACAAGGCTGCCTACTCTCTCCCTATCTATTAAATACAGTACTTGAAGTTCTAGCTAGAGAAATTATACAAGAAAAGGCAGTCAAAGGGATACAAATTGGAAAGGAAGAAGCCAAAACTATTTGCAGATATTATAGTATACCTAAGTGACCCCAAAAATTCCACCAGAGAACTCTTACAGCTGAGAGAGAGACAGAGAGGACATCCCATAACCTTGGCAGGGAGAATATTTCCTTGAAAGTGACTGGATTAACAAACTATCTAGTTCATTCTTACTGTCAAAAAGATATGATAAGTTTCACCATGAAAACTATAGAATAGATAAATACACATTGACATGTGAAAGAAGAAAACCTGCAAAGTCTACATGTGATACAATGCCAAATAGGTGCCATTCTAGAAAAAAAAAAAAAAACTATTTTAAAAATGACCAAAAAATCTATAAATGGATTGTATTTTGAAAACCTCCAAAATTGAGCCATATAAGAATCCATGTAAAATAATCAAGGAGGTAACAAATTAATTTGTACATTAACACGATTGACTTGGGTCCTCCCATTGTAGAAAGTCATCACTTTGAGGATAATACACTCTTCCATTTATCTTTCTCCTCATCTCATATGATGGCTCAGTGTGAAAACATGCTTGCTGTTTAATCCTGATGACACAAGTTTTAAAACCAGAACCTGTGGTAAGAGAGAACTTACTTTGAAAAGTATCTCTGACCTCTATATGTAGGCTTCTACTCATACATGCAGAGACACACATGTCCCAAATAACTTTACACCACCACAACCAGTAGCAATATAATGTGCAAGTGCAAAACGTTACATATTTTGAAACAAACATTTACCACAACCCAAGTACTGTAGTTGCTTGGCATTTATCCCAGAAAATGAGTAACCACTTTTGTGAGGATACGGCCGCTGTTAGAATTCCATTATCCAATATACGGTACTATATCCATACACAAATAGTCACCCACAACTGAACTTGCTGAATTATTTTAAGAAGAGACATACAGTCGGGAGAAAGTCATGATGGGAGTGAACTAAAAAGCTATAAGGAAAAGTGGGAGCATTTATGATTATACTTTAATGTATAAGTTTGAAAATTTTAATAATAAAAGTACAAATTTAAAAATAATATAAGACTATTCTAAATGTCGAAGAAAGTAGTCACTGGCAAAATACTTTAAAGGCATACACTATGCTGAGCTCTGACATAAAATATACAAATAAGTCAA
Organism: Montemys delectorum; assembly: GCA_019843815.1. Classification (NCBI taxonomy): domain Eukaryota; kingdom Metazoa; phylum Chordata; class Mammalia; order Rodentia; family Muridae; genus Montemys; species Montemys delectorum. Next base: position 15,349 of record JADRCD010191259.1, on the reverse strand, counting down.
CAGAAGTAACACATATTTAGAAACAACACAACACACTATAAATGAGTCACAGAAGTTCTACTTTACTCTATTACAGAGTTACTTTCAGTGACAGAATTTGGAACCAACCAATGTGATAAGAAGTCAAACAAGTAAACTCACTTATGACTAAGATATTTTAATTATGAAAGCTAATGCTGCTTTTGTTGTAGTCCACCACAACTGAAGGGTAAATCAGAGAGTAAAATGAAAGCAACAAAAAGTATTCCCAAAGTGGAGCATTTAGGTAAAGACCAGAGTCCCACAAGCACTCTCAAGATGAATGTTGTGACACTTAGACTATAGCCAGTACACACACCACACACATATATACACACACACCACATGCTGCACACCACACAGCACACACCACCTCATACCACACACAAGCACACACACACAAATACACACACATACACATACCACACGCTGCACACCATACAGCACACACCACTTCATACCACACACAAGCACGCACACACAAACACACAAACACTCACACATACACTACACATACACCCCCAACATACACACAACACTCTAGAGACACATCATTTTGGGACTTTTGAAACACTAGCAATCTCTTCACTGATAATACTTCAGTAGCATGAATACATGTTCAGATTTTAGCACTCATGGGACCAATGATCATTGTTAATGGCAGAAGCTTAATGTAGAGAAATGCTTATACCTTTTTGAAGTGAAAACATGAAACAAACACTTTACCTATTTTAACAAAGTCAGCAACATTGATGATAAGAACTCAAAAATACTTTCTTTTATGCTTCATTTGATAAGTACAATACAAAGTAGAATAATCTACCACCTTATGATGAAAGGGAACACAATAAGATTAGCTATGAAATTCATCAGCACCTATAATAGTAGATGTAAGTCTGTCATTTAAAATATGAATTTACCACTCATGGTAGAAAAGTATTGCGTCAAAATGGCAGAATAAAAATAAAGGCATATAGTAATGCTACGTGTATTAAGTATTCTTATTGCCATAAATGAGTCCATAGTGTCAAATCTGACATAAACACTTCAACCTTTCATTTTGATAAAAAAAATCCATTGAAACAAATTAAAAACACAGCTTATTCTCAGACTTAATAAATAATAAAATTATTCCTATTTTAACATTCATGAACATTATCTGAAGTCTTTTGTTTAGTTTTGTTTTGATAGAGGATATTGTTTTAATTTTCTTTTGTGGAAAAATCTAAATTATAAAAATATAAATGTATATGAAATATTTAAAGTAATATGACAAGTATTCTTACATTTCCTTTTAAAAATATAATGTTTAAAAACTGGTTTAAAATATAGATTTATAAATTATAGCTGAGTAAATGACCTTCAAGAATTGTGTAGCATTTTTTGCCACTGAATACATCACTTCTGTGTAAGACAGTGCTCAGGAGGCAGTTGCAGTCTACAACCCTTGACCTCAGCAAGCAAGTCTGGAAACATGAAGCACTGTCAAGGCCGTGACCTGTCTGGTGCCTGTGAAGGGAGAGTTATACTGCTTACATGTAGTTACTGGGCCATTTGTGATAACTCTTGTTTTGTTTTGTTTGTTTGTTTTTTAAAATCTCCCAACATTCTTTTCCACTAATATATTTGGATATCTGCACTTGTAAGTTCAGGACAACAAGCTGTAAAGGGAAATATGTGGCAAAAGCCCCAATTTCTCTACTGACCCACCTCTAATAAGACATTTAGCATCTCATCTGCCACAGTACAGTAGATACATTGTATCCAAATTCCACTCAGGTGCAAGGATACAGTGGTCAAAGTCTCACCAAGAGAGTTGCACAGAGACTTAAATGATTGTGTAGAGACCAGCAGTCATGTATGCTACACTACCAGTAACAATTCAAATCAGTACAGAAAACAGAGAGACTTTAATAAATAAATATATGTTGTGTTTCCTTCATTAGCTTGTGTGCATAACAATTTCTGGGATGTATCAAATAGGTACAACGTTACAGACAATAATGTTGATTTGGAGGTTATAGCTTATGGTTGCCCAGGGCTTATTGCTTTTTTGGATGATGTCGTGGCTTAGAGGATATTGTGGAGGAAAGTCTCACATAGCCCAGAAACAAACAAACAAACAAACAAACAAGCAAGCAAAAAGACAGAATTTTCATCTCATAATACCCTTTGAGGGCACCTCATCACCCTAAATCTCTCTCACTGTTCTCTACCTCTTAAAACTTTTACCAATTCTGGGGAAGAGTAGCAGTGAGTGGATAAAATACATGATAGGACATAGACTCTTCCCCTAGAAGAGTCAAGTTCAAATTATAAAACGTAATTCAAAGTGGTTAAGGGACAAATAAGAGTAAGGGAGTTGGGAAAAGACATAAGGGATCGTATTGTTTTATATTTACCTAAAATTATACATGAATCTTTATTTTAAATTTAGGTCACTGTGTGGAGCCCTCCTCACATTCTTTATAAGAGTAATAGACAATCTAACAACAACAATAACAACAACAAACCCAATTCATAACATAAAAAACTCCTTTTTGAATTGCTGTCCATGCTGGTCATTTTGCTCCCCACAATAATACAGACTATTGTGTATGCCTTTGGTTGCCTCTCAGAAGTTGTAGGTAGATTGCTATGCTAAAACATCATGAGCTTCAGCCACAGGTCCCAGGGCATTAAAGCTGAATCTGACTTGAAAGCTTTCTTTAATACAGTCTGTCCCCTACAGTTCCAACAGATTCTATGCAGCCTCCCAAGGAAGTGGTGCAATCAACAGTGCTGGGTAGCTGTGATGCCTGTGAGCCACAACAGTGACCAACATGGCAAGATAGTCATAAAGGTGGAATGCTGGCACTCGTATCTTCATGGTAAACAAGAGCTGTTTAATTGAACTTAAGACTTACTCAACACAAAGGAACTTATGAATAGTACCAGAAACCTACTGGTACTACCCAGGGATAAAATGGCTATGATCTTATAGGAGAAATTAGTACTAACACCACTTAAGCATAATTTGTAACTGTATTCTAAAATATGTCTTTCTGCCCACTGATGAGTATCATCTTACTCTTTGCCAGAGACACTTCTTTGCTACAAACGGAGACTACTAGAGAAAACCACAAATGGTCAAATCTCAAACAAAAGAGGGTAGTGTGTCCAACTCCAGTAGATTCACCTACAAAATAACTCACACACTTAAGATCCAGGGAACATGGGAGAAAAGAGAGTAGAAATATTGTAAGGGCCAGACGACCAGGGAGTCTTTTGTGAGATCATGTCTCCTAGAAATGACAAGGAAGCTACTCCATGATAGCTTAACCATATGACTGCCTAAAGAAGATCTGAATAATGTTGACACCAATATACATGCATAGCATGTGTACCATATAAGGAGGAAATTTTAAAAAGGTCGACCACTAGACAAAGAGGTATAAGCAACTAATGACTGAAGAAAAGGAGGAGAACTATCCTGATAGTTGATTATCCAAAACTAAGTTATCATTCCTGTAATCATATACACATAATTAATACAAAAATGTATCAGCAGGATATATAGAGAGATAGATATGCATATACATATGTATATACATATATACATATATATGTGTGTGCATACATATATCCTGTATGTATATATCCTGTGTGTATATATGTATAAATATATATTTATTTATGACATATATTAAAATACATATTCATATGTATGATAGTCATATGTATTCTTTGAATATATATGTATGTGTTCAAAACAAGGAATGAATTTGAGAAGATAAAAGAGGATGCATGGAGGATGTTAGAGGGATGAGACCTGGAAGGGAGGAACAGGAACAAAATTAGACCTTGAATGTTTCCATAAAAAATAAATGTAAGTGAGATGACAAATTTCTTAAAGACCTTAATTATCCCATACTATACAAACATGTGCCAAATTAAAAAAACACATATTCATGAAAACATACTTATTAATTAAGACACATTTTAAAAAGAATATGAAAACAGAAATGAGAGAGAACTCAGGAAGGTGAATATTAAAAAGTGATTTTTTTGTTATACCATGAATTGAAATTATTTATAAGTAAGGCTATACCTTAGAACACAATATATTCATGTCTTTTAAATATACTTAAATTTAAGTAAACGGAAACCCTCACAATGAGAAAAGTAAGTAGCTTGGTTAATCTGATTTTGGTTTCTGGAATAGTAAAGATATATAATTTATACATAGAAAAATTATTTTCATATAAGGGAATTTTATATAAAAACTTTCAATAAATATCAAAAACTCTATGAACTAGGAAGGGTTAACTGATATGAGGCAAATAGTTCATACAGTTCAGTTTTAAGGATCTCAGAAAAAAATAAATAAGCTGAAAAGAGTAGCACAGGAAATTAACAAAAGTAACTTTTTAAAAAATTGGAAATTTCAAAACTAATTTGGAAACATACTGAAAGCATTTACTATTTCAACATTCTCATGAAAATCATAGGCTACATTCTTGACTATAAACATTTCTAAAATATATTCATATATGCTATAACTGGGAAATTTCAAAATAATTTATAGAAATGCTTGATAATTTTTAATCATTTTAAAATTGCATAATAAATCTGTTGGCTGCACTTGCATCTACAAAAAAATTTTAGCATACATTCTCACACTGATTAAATCACAAAAATATTTTGGAGCTGTTGCATAATATCTATAGTAATATCTATATTGCAAAAATTCTAATTTCATAACCCTTTGCCTACACAAATTTCATGCCATAGTAAAAGGATACTGAATAATGATGTTCTAGGTGGATGTCTAAGTACTAATTTAAGACTTATTTCAATATTTGGGAAGTATGACATGATGAATATTGATGATTAATATTGTATGCATAGCCTGGGAGAAATACAGACTAGAAGAAATATGGAAAAAGCTCAGATTGATTTGAAACCATAGCTCCTTTCAGTCATCATAAACCCTCAAAAACTGGATCATCATTTCATTTCCTGTGGCAAAAATGTAAAAGAGGAAAAAAGCTATATTTGCTTGCTAGAGTGAACATTTTTATATATATATAAAAATATATATATAAATATATATATACAAATATGCATATATATATTTTATATTTAATTGAGGTTAAATAATATTTTTATTATTATTTGGAAGTTCAAATATTAAAAAGTATCTTTCAAACTTAATAATATTTAAATGATATTTAAATTTGGGCTTTACAAAGATAGATAAGCACTAGATGAGGTTGGATGGTGTGGAAGAACAGATTCGGTGGATGGATAAATGTTTGCAGCAAGTAATGTATTGGAGGATGGATGGAT
>JADRCD010191259.1:0-7500 GCA_019843815.1 Montemys delectorum | reverse complement strand
CTACAAACTTTGTCCCAGTATTCCTTCTTTCTGTTCTCCTGTCATTCTGTTAGAAATCTATTATTCGTTTTTTTTATTTTGAATATTTTATTTACATTTCAAACGTTATCCCCTTTCCTGGTTTTCCCTCCAGAAACCCCCATTCCATTCCTCTTCCCCCTGCTTCTATAAGGGTGTCCCCCACCCACCCACCTACTCCTGAATGCCCTGGCATTCCCCTACACTGGGGCATTGAGCCTTCACAGGACCAAAAGCCTCTCCTCCCATTGATGCTCAACAAGGCTATCTTCTGCTACATAGGCAGCTGGAGCCATAATTCTCTCCATGTGTACTCTTTGGTTGGTGGTTTAGTCCCTGGGAGCTCTGGGGAGTCTGCTTGGTTGATATTGTTTTTCTTCCTATGGGGTTGCAAACACCTTCAGCTCCTTCACTCCTTTCTCTAACTCCTCTATTGGGGACCCACTGCTCAGTCCAGTGGTTGGCTATGAGCATCGGCCTCTGTATTTGTCAGGCTCTGGCAGAGCCTCTCAGGAGACAACTATATCAGGCTCCTGTCAGCAAGCACTTCTTGACATCTGGAATAATGTCTGGGTGGGATTGCAAGCTGGTACAACTACTCTGGAAATCAGTCTGAGGGTTCTTCTGAAAATTGGGCATAGTATTACCTGAGGACCCAGCTATGCCACTCCTGGGCATATACCCAGAAGATGCTCCAACATATACCAGTATGTTCGTAGCAGCCTTATTTATAATAGCCAGAGGCTGTAAGGAACCCAGTTGTCCTTCAACAGAGGGATGGATACAGAAAATGTGGTACATTTACACAATGGAGTACTACTCAGCTATTAAAAACAATGACTTCATGAAATTTTGAGGCAAATGGTTAGAACTAGAAAGTATCATACTGAGTGATTAAACTTAATCACAAAATAAAACACATGGTATGCACTCACTGATAAGTGGATATTAGCCCAAAGCTCAGAATACCCAAGATACAATTAACAGATCACATGAAGCTCAAGAAGAAGGAAGACCAAAGTGTGGATACTTCAGTCCTTCTTAAAAGGGGGAATAAAATACTCAAGAGAGGAAATATGGAGACAAAGTGTGGAACAGAGACTGAAGGAAAGGCCATCCAGAGACTTCCCATACTTGGGATCCATCCCATATGTAATCTACTATTTTTAATGACTAATTTTGCTGTGTTTACTTTGGAAAATTTTTGTATGTCCACTTGTCCACACAAGCATTTAGCTCTCTGAAAAACAGATGCTCTGTGAGGATAAGAGCTTGTTCACTGAAAAGACCCAAGGCTATCCAAGGATCTTATCATGTCAGGACTTTCATGAAGAGCTTCATACTGCTACATCAACAAGTCCTCGAGTCCTGGGTACTAACATGCATGTGGGCCATTCTCTAATTTGGGAAACCTACCCTCTTAAACCCATACCCTGATACCCTGATTAATAACCCTTGATCTTTGACCCTGAAGGCTCCCTGGAGATGGAGATCTCCTTGAGCAAAGGAAATGAAACATTCATCTCTGCTTTTCTTCATGGGCCCTGGGGGCTTCCAGTGAAACAGAAGACAAAAGAAGAACTACAGGAGAAGGTAGAATTAATGTTCTTGGAGAAATCCAAGAGTAGATAAATTAGAAGAAAAATACTTTGTATCTTTAGTCACTAAACTAGGAAGCCAAAAGTCAGTTTACACGACAACAAAACCTTTTGATGGCTGCTGTTTATGGGCGTTAAATACAAGATTGATTTATCCAGGTGATTCTTTACATCATTAAACCAAGGATTTTTTAGGAATTTTTTTTTCAGTATTTTTATGTAATGATGAACTAGTATTTAATTTTCTGTGAACACCTTCAAGTCCCTATGTCAACATGAAAGTATATTGATCTAACATTTCAGGCAAAAATTAATTAGCACAAGAGGCAGAAATGAAGACAGTCCAAGCAAAGCTTATAGCTTTCATGAAATCCATTATGTTTTTTATGATTATTGGCCAAGCCTATGATCCTTAGAGCAGATAATATTACTAATCATCCGTGGATGTCATCGGGCTTGGTTTGATTTTGGCAGGGTTAACTTAGTACATTCTAATTGCCAAATGTTCTTATTTTTTTCCAAAGCATAAAAATTTTAACTGTTAATAATTAGAGTTATTCACTATTTGGATGCAATTTTTTAAATCGCATTCTTGAAATTAGTAAAATTTTTTCTTGGATTAAAAAGAAATGCTTAAGAAAAGGTTCTGAAGTTCCCAGAATGTTGACAATAACAGATAGGTTGAGAAATGTCCTCATTGGTAAACTTGATATCTTCATTTTATGTTGACCTTTTGGTTAATTAATAGCATAAATAGGTTCATTTCATGTAGCAAAGGATCTCACATATATGTTATTTGTACAAAAAAAGAATGTTTTAAATAATATATAAGTTATAAAGCAAGAACTGAGGTACATTTCTCACAGCATCCTTGAGTATAACTGTTAGTCAATTAAATTATTCTAAATCAACGTATCTAATGATATGCTTCTTAAAAATATTTTTCTCCTAAAATTTCCCCAATGACAATAAGATTATTTTAATTACTTTTGTAAAGTAGTCTAAATATCCTAAGGACACATGAGCAAATAGTTTCTTATTTGCTAAAAAGAGCTTTACCTTGGCACAGACTAATACCCACCCTGGAGTGTCATAGAAATCCTAATGTGAGTGTATCATGGGTTGTTTAAGGAAGGAATTATCCTAAATAGTCAAGTATAATCATGAATTTTTAATAAAATGTCCATATTACTACATTCATATGCTTGTCTTAATTTTAATTTTTAGACTCCAACTAGATTGAACCTGAGTAATAATGATAATGGCACCAGTGACATTTATTAACAGAAACATTTCTCAGGTGAGGACCATCACTAATTTACTGTTCTTCCTCTTTTTTTTTTTTTTAGATTTATTTATTATTATAAATGAGTACACTGTAGCTGAGACCACCAGAAGAGGGCGTCAGATTTTTTTCCTGGTGTTTGTGAGCCACCACGTGGTTACTGGGATTTGAACTCACGACCATTGGAAGAGCAGTCAGTGCTCTTACCTGCTGAGCCATCTTACTAGCCCTTTCTTTTGGTTTTTTGAAACAGGGTTTCTCTGTGTAGCCCTGGCTATCCTGGAGCTCACTTTGTAGACCAGGCTGGCCTTGAACTCAGATATCCTCCTGCCTCTGCCTCCCAAGCACTGGGATTAAAGGCATGTGCCCCCTCTGCCAGGTCTGCCCTTCCTCTTTACATTCATGTATTTATTCAGCATCACAGCAGGTCTCTGAAGTCAGTATCTTTCTGCTTTAAACTTGAATAACTTATAGCATGCATTATGAGAATAACTTGACCATGTCAATCAGGTCGATAGGATCACTCTCATAGTCCAAGGCACATTACTCAGAACTGCACCAGATTCCTTTAAGTATTCTCAATATTGACACAGGTTAGTTGTGGAAAGAACAGTCTACAAGCAGCTATCTTTCAGCTGTGTCAGGAGACTCTGAACATCATTAAGAATGTTTTAAAGGAGCAGGACTCTTTAGAACTGCATTCATAGTAATATTTATAGGGAGCCTTTATTTTCAGGACAGTTTTAGATTCTTCCATTATAGAATATACTTAATTCAAAGATATATAGAAATGCATTACAGAATGTGAGTTACAGAATGCACAGGGCAGAGAGAAAGATCGGGGTTAGAGTAAGAGAGTAGCTACCTAGGTAGGTATTAACTAGATCTCAACAAACCGATAAATAGTACTTTGTTTCTGATTTATCTCATCTACAACTTTTGTGTAAATGTGTCAAAACTAATGTAAAGCAATTGCGTAAGCTTCTGCACTTTGTCATGAGATCTGATCATTCTCAACAACAAGTTTATTGATCTCATTCAGTGCAGAGCTTTAGCTCTAGCCAATTTGTGAAATACAAAAACCAATTACAGTGAGTCATGTTGTGTCAAGTATATTCACAACACTTAACCAAACAATTAGTATACAGAAGACAAATAAAATGATAACATAATTTTAGTTGCCATCAAGGTGACTGTGTTCAAAAAAAGATTATGTTGTATATTAATACTATTTATTGGCTTTTTAAATGTCAATTTTAAAGAATTCTAATGATACTGCATGTTGAAATCAGTATCCTGGATACAGATTACTGCACAGAATGGTTTCCAAGCTAAGACACAATGTTTGCTGTTTTCTATACACTTTAGCTACATGCTTAGATAGTTTTTTTTTTTCATGAAGACATCACTTATGGAGTTTGTATATACAGAAATACAGTTAGGTAAAAGAGTATTGAGGTGTGTGGGGTGTATGTGCCTGTAAGACAAATATATATATATATATATATATATATATATATATATCACATCTCATATATGTATTTGCTTATAATATACATGTGTATATACACATATACCACACACACACACATACACATACACACAAAGGGAGAGAGAGGAGAAAGAATTGAGAAAATGTCTTTTTCAAGCCTGTAGAGTACTTTCTTAATTAATGATTGGTATAGGAGGGCCAAGCCTACTAAAGAGAATACAAATCCTGGGAAGGTGAGCCTGGGCTGTCTAGTAAATCATGAGGATCAAGCCAGCAAGGAGCATTTCTCTGTGGTTTCTGCTTCAGTCTTGCTTCCAGGTTCCTACTATGCCTTGGTTTCTGTTTGTGTTGTCTGTAAGTGTAAGATGGAATAACAACTTTCCTCCTGTAGTTATTTTTGTTATTGATGTGTTACTACAGCAACAGAAGCATAGCTAATGCAGGTTGATTTGATTAAACTTATTTTATTAATACATAGAATCGATATAGGAATGTGTGTGCATATGTATGTAACATAACACAGATTTAGTTTTAACTAATCTATAAGTTGCATCCCCCAAGCACATTGGTTTCATGTATCCATAATATCATGACCATATGTAAGCTCATTCACAATGTAAGAATTCATCTGATATAAATTTATGTAAAAATTTTACCTATTGTACAACTTTTTGTTTTAAATTCAAAATAAATGTAAGACTGATGTGGCATAATCAAACAACAAAATGTTATTCTAGTCCTTTGTTATTCTAATCTAAAAGCACTCATTTTTTTCATAGATAACTTGCTTTGAGTTCAAAGCCACATTCTTGTCCACTTAAGTCCAATATTCTGAGTTTGTGTAATGTTTAACAGGATCAGTTTTCAGATAAGCACACAGTGCTATGTAGTGAGTTGCTTTTTGTTGTATGACCCTGAGCAGATTCACAAAAGGAAAATTGGCCTGTTTCATGGCTGTCTAGGGTTAGCAATTGTCCCAAATATACAGCTCAGAGCTGCTATTAAGGAGGCACCGAAACAGACAGAGCTCATACCCCAGATAAAAAATATACGAAAGCGTAGTTTGCTCTTTTGGATCTGTGAGTAAACCTTTCAAGTTTACTGTTCGTAGAGTACATTGCATCTAGACCATCATTCTATATCTCAGAGAAGTCTTTATCTGTTCGTAGAGTGCATTGCATCTAGACCATCATTCTGTATCTCAGAGAAGTCTTTACCTGTTCGTAGAGTGCATTGCATCTAGACCATCATTCTGTATCTCAGAGAAGTCTTTATCTGTTCATAGAGTGCATTGCATCTAGAACATCCATCATTCTATATCTCAGAGAAGTCTCTGTAATGTCAGAATTGCTTGCTTTTTATGCTTTCTCTACTCTCACTCAAGTTATGTTATACTCCGATTAAACATGCATTTTATTATTCATGAGCACACAACAAGGTTGTCCAATACGTAGATGACTTTATTTGAAGTGATATATCTGAAGTAACCACGTGGAACTAGGCAGGGTGACTCAGGAAAGTAAATTAAAAGATGACAAATTACTGGCTGTGCATAGTAACTTAAGGGAAAATTTAAACCTAGAGAACTGGATCTTTTTAAATAGTGTGAATCATGATCTGAGAATGGGACCAAATATTACTTAAACAATTTAAAATGTTAATTTGATGCTTCATTCTGTTTAAATATGTTTATTAGAACATTTCTAACGCACTGAATTATTTCAATTATTTCGATAATAACCTTTCTGAACTTCAGTTTTCAAAATTTAAGTTTTCTAATGCTTATATAATATCAGATGGAACATAAAACACAGAAACTAAACAACAAAATGAAAATTGATTACTATCGACATTAATATTTTCATCCATGTAACAATTTTTAAATTCATATTCAGTATTCTGATAATATAATACATTTCAATAATAAAAAGTCAGTATGGGAACTTTTCTCATACTTCTCTTACCCTGGTTTAGTGAACTCTCTGTTATTTGATCAGTGGAACCATATCTGAAGATTCTATACATATAGGAACTTAAATATGTTATTGGCTAGTTACTATGGGTATACATGTGATGAACATAGAGTCATACACATATTTCCCAATTCCATAATGTATAACAAAATACTATAAATTTTAGTCTCACTACTTTGCCTGCTAGTATAGCTTTTAATTCTATGAAAATATATGTGTATAGCTTCACAATGTTTTTCAAAATTATTTGAGAATTTCATAGGTACATAGAATATGTTTTGATCAAATCTATTTCCTTACATTCCCCTTTAATTCCTGTCTATATTCCCCCCTGAATTTCATGTTCTTTTTACTCCCACAGAATCTACTTACTGCTGTTAGTTTGTACATAGCTATAGGGGCATATAATGCAACAAAAGTAGCCTCTCTGGGGTCACAGATCTGAAGACAATTGATTGTCCATCCACTGTGTCAGCCATCAACTGCACTGACTTCTCAACTAAAAGTGAGGCTCCATTGCTACCTTTTTCCATGCTGGAATTCAGTCCGACTACACTTTGTATGGGTTTTGTGCATCCAGGCATGGATTCCTCAGGATCCATGTGTGCATTCTCTTATTCTCTGCATATTCACCTTTGTGGGTCTTTCAGAATCAGTCATAAAAAACAATATTCTCTTATGATAGTTAAAAGAAACATTAATATAAAACTATAGATAAGGACTGAAGACACGGCTTAGCAAGCAAGGAAGTGCAGCAGATGCTCTTCCAGAAGACCATGGTTCAATATGTAATAGCTTCCAACCATCTGCAACTCCACTTTCAATGTATCCATTGTCCTCTTCTAGCCTCCATGGTGACCAGTCATACACATGGAACACATACATACATGTAGGCATAACACTCATATTTAAAAAACAAAAATAAATAGAAATGTTAAATAGGGAGCTCAGCATGATGGTGGATACCTTTAATACTAGCACTCCAGATGCAGAGGCAGGAAGAGCTACATGAGTTTAAAGATAGCCTGGTCTACAAAATGAGTTCCAGACCAACTGGGACTACATAGGTAGTACCTATCTCAAATAATAAGCAGGTTTATTAATGCCTACATAACAGAATCATAGTGATAGGTT
>JADRCD010191248.1:0-22822 GCA_019843815.1 Montemys delectorum | reverse complement strand
AGAAAACACTCCCCAGAAGATGTCACCTCAATGATGCTGGTCTCTTCTTAATCACCGCTAATTTCTTAGCTCCAGCTAACCAGCATCATTAGTCCCAGTAATGCAAAGTTCTCTCTTTAGTAGTTCTGGTATCTTGTTAATCACAGCTGATACTTCAGCCCCAGCTAACCAGAACCACAGAATCTTCACAATCAAAACAACATGGCCCTGATAAGAGTCTTTAATCTTCCCTCTGAAATTTCACAAGCCAGGCCTCCATCTCTGCACTGTTCTCAACAAGATCTTCCAAGCTCCCACAGACATTCCACAGAGTTCTTAACAGTGGCTCTTCTAGCTCAAAGTTCCAAAGTCCTTCCACAGTCCTCCCCAAAACATGGTCAGGTTGTCACAGGAATACCCCACTATGCTGGTACCAATTTGTCTTAGTCAGGGTTTCTATTCCTGCACAAACATCATGACCAAGAAGCAAATTGGGGAGGAAAGGGTTTATTCAGCTTACTTCCACATGGCTATTGATCACCAGAGGAAGTCAGGACTGGAACTCAAGCAGGTCAGGAAGCAGGAGCTGACGCAGAGGCCATGGAGAGATGTTCCTTGCTGGCTTGCTTGCTTCTCCTGGCTTGCTCAGCCTGCTCTCTTATAGAACTCAAGACTTCCAGCCCAGAGATGGCACTACTCCTTTGATCACTAATTGAGAAAATGCCCCACAGCTGGATCTCATGGAGGCATTTCCCCAACTGAAGCTCACTTCTCTGTGATAACTCCAGCCTGTGTCAAGTTGACACACAAAACTAGCCAGTACAGAATGTATGTGTGAATGTTTACATTTTTTTATTTATTTATTTATTTTATTTTTTTAATTAGGTATTTTCTTTATTTACATGTACATTTTCCCTTTCCCACTTTCCCCTCCAAAACAAACAAACAAACAAGCAGTCTTGGTTTCTGTTGGTAGGATTCTTGAGTTTGCCTTTTGCCATCTCTTGATCTCTGGTGTTAGAAGTTCTTGGTGTTTTCGAGCTTGAACTTTCCTTGCTGCCCTGCAACTCCCCTGCACTTCCTGAGGCCTGTGCCTCCCGGATGGTCCTGCCTTAGCAAGACCCCAGAGAGAAAATGACAGATTTCACCTGAGTCCTTGGGCTGAAGTCCACCCTGGAGGGAAGCTCTCCCCTAGCAGGGAGGGGGCAGAGATGGTTGCTGATCCAGCTCTGTGGCTTGGAAGCTGAGAGGCTCCTGTCCCTGCAGTTCTGCGACTCCCCTGCACTTCCTGAAGCCTATGCCTCCTGGCTGGTCCTGTCTGATTCCTGGGGCTGAAGCCCGCCCTGAGTCCTTGGGCTGAAGTCCACCCTGGAGGGAAGCTCTCCCCTGAGTCCTTGGGCTGAAGTCAGCCCTGGAGGGAAGCTCTCCCCTAGCAGGGAGGGGACAGAGATGGTCTCTGATCCAGCTCTGTCACTCAGAAGCTGAGAGGTTCCTGTCCCTGCAGTCCTGTGACTCCCCTGCACTTCCTCTATATTTATTTTCAATATGGCAGAACTTTAATGAGTATTACAATGCATAAATAAATTTGAGTTATTGCATAAAATTTTATTTAGAATTAAAAGCTAAATAATTTGTTTGTAAGTAGGATACTTACTTTAAAGTATGTTCATGTAATGGCTATTTTAAAATAAATGTATGAAGTAAATTAATTCAGTGGCTGTTGTTATTTATCCTAGCTACTTCTCTACTAATGACATGGAGAGAATATGATTTTTTTTCTCAAGCTTTACTTCACAAAACCTAAGCAGTCATAGATCTATTTTAATCCTCTAAATTAATCTGAGTACCTACCATAATCTCTAAAATACTTGTATTATGGTGTTGGTTTGGCTTTCTTTGCTTCATATATCTTTTTCCACAAGCTCTCCTCTTATCCTTATTGTGGCTAAATTTGCCTCTCCTCTGTCTCTCTCTCTGTCTCTGTCTCTGTCTCTGTCTCTGTCTCTCTCTCTCTCTCTCTCTCTCTCTCTCTCTCTGCCCAACTATTCTTTGTTTGTTTGTTTGTTTGTTTTTTGTTTTGTTTTGTTTTTTTGAGACAGGGTTTCTCTGTATAGCCCTGGCTATCCTGGAGCTCACTCTGTAGACCAGACTGGCCTCAAACTCAGAAATCTTCCTGCCTCTGCCTTTCAAGTGCTGGGATTAAAGGCGTGTGCCACCATGCCCAGCTTGCCCAGCTATTCCTAATTCAACAGCCAGGGTTACATTGACAAGGCAGAAAATAAATAGAATGCATTGTTTATAAACTTCAGACAGAAATTCTTGACATAAGCATTACAATGTTGTGTCTGTACTGAAATGAGGTATGAGAGCAGAGAAATTAACATTTGAATAACACAATAATAATCTTTACAGATTGTACAAAATCATTATGCCTACATTTATATCCACCTCTGTCACATGAGAAGCCACTCTGTTTGTCAGAACTCTAGGAAGGAGACCTGCCGAAGGGCCACCCCAACTTTTCATTACCTGACAAGCATACCACCAACTTCTCCTCTTCTCTGTTATTTCCTAGATGCCAAATTTGATGAAGATCCATTGCTCCACCAGAGGTCAAGCTAATCAACACATACATACAAATGACATGAAGCTAAAGTGTGTTTGGCTGGAGAGCAGGCTGAAGAACGTGGAACAGTGGGGGATTACAACCAGCCGTCAAATCTCCAGGTAGGCCTCATGCCTCTTCACTCTTTCAAGTTATCCCACACCTTGTCCAAATTCCCTCCACCCCTCCTCATCACCATGCCCCAACCCCCAATTCCAGTGGAGACTGGAATTCTTTTAAAGACCATGAGAGTCTAGCCTTTAGTGAAGTCCCTCTCTTCATCCACACCCACTCCTGTCAGAAGACCAAAGAGGAAAGAGAAACTAAGGAACCAAAGACTTATACAAAACAAATTGAAATTCAGATATTGGGATCTAGACCTATAATCAGCTCAAACTCAGATGACTAGGTGGGGTGGCAGGCATGGTGAGGAGGGAGGCAAAAGGGGTTTGTTCTTGTTGTGTTTGTTTGCTTGTTTGTTTGTTTGTTTTTTGGAGGGGAACCTGGGAAAGGAGAAATTTACATGTAAATAAAGAAAATATCTAATAAAAAAAAGAAAAAGAAAAAGATTTTCAATTAAAAGTAATTAAAACAGATGGGGAAGTATGTTTTATACTCATGAAAAAAAAAGGTCCACAAAAATGAAATCTCAATTTTGAACATCTATTCCCCAGATGCAAAGGCACCCACAGTTGATGTAGTTGGCCTGAAAACAAGCCTCAACAGATATAAGAAATTTGAAATAATTCCTTGAATCTTATCTTATTCTGGCTGGATTTGTGTGTCAACTTGACGCAAGCTGTAGTTATCACGAAGAAAGGAGCCTCCCTTGAAGAAAAGCTTCCATGAGATCTAGCTGTAAGTCATTTTCTCAATTAGTGATCAATAGTGTAAGGGCCCATTGTGGGTGGTGCCATTCTTGGGCTGGTAGTCTTGAGTTCTATAAGAAAGCAAGCAGAAAGCAGGCTTTCAGGGGAAGCAAGCCAGTAAATAACATGCCTCCATAGCCTCTGCATCAGCTCCTGCTTCCTGACCTGCTTGAGTTCCAGTCCTGACTTTGGTTATGAACAGCAGTATAGAAGTGTAAGCTGAATAAACCCTTTTTTCCCCAACTTGCATCATGGCCATGATGGTTTTTGCAGGAATAGAAACCCTAACTAAGAAAAGATCACTGTGGATTAAAGCTGAACTTCAAAGCAACAGAAACAATAGAAACCTGACAGTCTCATAGAAAATGAACAAATCTATACTCAATGACACATATCAAAGAAGAAATCAGAGACTTTCTAGAATTCAACAAAAATGAAGGCACAGGATATTAAAACATATGGGACACAATGAAAGCAGCACTAAGAGGAAAATTCATAGTACTAAATGACTTCATAAAGAAATTGGAGAGATATCATACTAGCAAATTAACAGCACACCTGAAAGTTCTAGAAAACAAAAAGAAGCAAATATACCCAAGAAGAATAGACAACAGGAACTAGCTAAACTCAGGACTGAAATCAATTAATGAGAAACAAAGAGAACAGTACAAGAATCAATAAAACTAAGAGCTGGTTCTTTGAGAAAATCAAGATAGATAGACAAACCTTTAGTCAAACTAATTAAAAGGCAAAGAGACAGTATCCATATTACTAAAATCAGAAATAAAATGGACACATAATAAGAGACCCTGAGGAAATTTAAAAAAGAAATGATTACATCTTACTTTAGAAGTCTATACTAACAAAATTGGAAAATTGAAATGAAGGGAATGATTTCCTAGACAGATACAAATTTATAAAGCTAAATAAAGATCAAGTAACTATCCAAACAGTCCTATAGCTCCTAGGGAAATTAAAATCTCCCAAACATAGAACAAAACAAAACAAAGTCCAGGGCAAGATGGTTTTAGCAAACAACTTTGCCAGACTTTAAAAAAAGAGCTAATACCAATACTCCTCAAAATATTCCACAAAATAGAAACAGAAGGAACATTCCCAAACTCATCATATGAGGCCACAGTAATCCTGATACCCAACATACACATACTCAACAAGGAAGAAAATTTCAGACAAATTTATCTTATGAACATGTGACATAATTCTACTAAAGAATTCATTCAGCTGATAAATATGTTCAGCAAAGTGACTGGATACAAATGAACTGAAAAATATCAGTAGCCCTCCCTTATACAAATGATAAACAGGCATAGAAATCGATTTGGGAAATCACAACATTCACAATATCCACAAATAATATAAAATATCTTGGTGTAACTCTGACTAAGCAAGTGAAAGGCCTCTATGACAAGAACTTTAAGTCTCTAAAAAAAGAAACTGAAGACATCTAAAGATGGAATGTTCTCTCATGCTCATAGGTAGGATTAACATAGTGAAAATGGATATCTTATCAAAAGCAATCTACATAAAAAATAAGATTCCCAACCAAGTTCAAACACAATTTTTACAGACTTTGAAAGAGAAATTCTCAAATTTATATATAAATTTGAGGAAATTTATATATAAATTTGAGGAATAAAAGAACTTCTGGTGCTATCAACATTTCTGATATCACATTGTACTACAGAGCAATAGTAATAAAAACTACCAATAATAATAAAAATAACAACAAGAGCATGATATTACTATAGATACAGACAAGTTGATCAATTGAACTGTATTGAAGATACAGAAATAAACCCAGATATATGGACATTCCTCTTTGACAAAGAAATCAAAACCATACAATGGAAATTTAGAATACATCTTCAAGAAATAGTATTGATCTAACAAGATATCAGCATGTAGAAGAACATAAATTAATCTACATTTCCCAAAATTCAAGTTCAAATGGAGTAAAGTCTTCAAAAGAAAATCATACACCAAATCTAATAGAAGACAAAGTGTGAAAGAGCCTTTCAAGATCCAGGAGGCAACTTTCTGAACAGAACTCCAATGCATCAGTCTCTAAGATCAACAATTGAAAATAGGCCCTCATGAAATTAAAAATCTTCTATAAGGCCAAGGACACTGTCAATATAAGAAAAAGACAGCCTGCAGATTGAGAAATGATCTCAACTAAACCTTCATCAGACAGAGGTCTAATTTGCAAATTGCATAAAGAACTCAAGAACTTAGACACCAATCGATCAAATGACCCTATTAAAACTTGGGATTTAGAACTAAAAAGAAAATTCTCAACAGAGGAATCTTGAATGGCCAAGAAGCACTGAAAGATATGTTCAGCATAATTAGTCATGAGCGAAATACAAATCAAGTGACTGTATATGCTAGAAAGGACATGGGGCAAGGGAACCACTTCTCCATTGCTGATGAGAGTGCAAACTTGTATACCCGTTCAGGTAATAAATCTGATGATTTCTCAAAAAATAGGAAATATTTTCACCTCAAGAACCAGATATAGCATTCCTGAGTACATACCCAAAAGATGATCCACCATACCACAATGACACATGCCCAACCATGTTTATAGCAGATTTTTTCATAATACCCATAAACTGGAAACAGCTCAGATACCCTTCCAAATGGATACAGAATGGATACAGAACTTCTAGTTAACTTACACAATGGAGTATTATTCAGGTATTAAAAATAAAGACAGCATGCATTTTGAAGGCAAGTGGATAGAACTAGAAAAATATCATCCTCAGTGAGATAACAGAAATCCAAAAGGGCATGTATGATATTTATTTGCTTATAAGTACATATTAGACCTAAAGTACAGGATACCAGTACTATACTCCATAGATCCAAGCAACCTAAACAAGGATGGCCCCAGCAAAGATTCTTGAATCTCACTTAGAAGGGGGAATAAAATAATCTTAAGAGGCTGATGGACAGAGGGAAATGGGAGGGAGAGCAGATGGGAAAGGGAATTGGGGAGAATTTATGGTTAGGCATGGGGAAAAAGAGGAGACAGGGACAAAGAGCGCCAGAAGAATGAATGGGAATCTTCAGGTGGCCTGGGATGGGGATATTGAGAGCATGTCTAGGATATACAAGAGACTGGGGATGGGGAGGCTATCAGGAATCTATGTGGGTGATTTTAGTTGACATTGATAGCAGTTAGAATATGGAAGCTGAAGTGTCCTCCTGTAGCCAGGCAAGACCCTCCCCAGTGGAGGGAAAAGAACACAAACCCATCCACAAAACTTTTAACCCAAAATTTGTCTTGTATACAAGAAATACAAGGACAAAAATGGAGCAGAGACTGAGAGAATGCCCAACCAATAACCAGCACAACCTGAGACACATTCCATGGGTAAGCACCAATTGCTGATATTCTTAATGATACTCTGTTATGCTTGCACACGGGAGCCTAGCATTAACTGTCTCCTGAGAGGCTCCACCCAGCAGTTGACTGAAACAGATGCAGATACCCACAGCCAAACATTGGAACGAGCTTGATGACTCTTCTGCAGGATATAGGTGATTGGTTCAAGGCCCTGAAGGAGATAGGGACTCCACAAGAAGATGGTTGAGTTAACTAACCTGAACCCTTGGTATCTCTCAGAAACTGAACCACCAATCAAAATCCATACACTCTGGACCTATCCCCTTCCCCTCTACATATATAGGAAATGAGCATGGGGGACTGTCACTAAAGCTGCTGTCTGTCTGTGGAATCCAGTCTTCTAACTGAAGTGCCTTGTCTGGCCTCAGTGGGAGAGGATGCACCTAGTTCTGCAGAAACATGATGTACCAGAATGGGAGGATATGAGGCCCAGGGTGTGGAGTGTCTCTATCCTCTCAGAAAAAAAAGGAAGAGGAAGGGAGAGATACTGTGTAAGGAACATACAAAGGAGGGGAGATCAACGACCAGGTTGTAAAGTGAATAGATAAATAAAATGATGGGGAAAAAAAGAAAATACATATTTATTGGTCAGTGATTATACTTATGGCATATAAGAATAAGTATCTTTGACCTACTCACCACATGGCAATATAATCTGAATTAGATATCTTGTGTCTAGCTATTCCTGTACAGGATGATATGGATTGAATGACCACATATATAAAATGAACAGTCATCCTCTTCTAGATTACTGAATCATCATAAAATCTTTAGGAGTTAAAGAAAGGAAGCTTGGTCACTGAAAGTATAGTCCTGAAGGAAAAATTACCATATGATTTTTTTTTCATGTTTTCTGCTCACCAGACTCCATGAGACAAGTAGTGTTATGAGATAATTATTATCACTTAAATACTGTAAAACTTGAGCTAATGTGTGTTCTTTCTCTTATTAAGCACATTACCAAAAGCAATTGTTAGAGGAATCTAAAGATGGCAAAGGTAGCAGAAGCTTCATAAATATGAATGTTAGGTCATATAGACTAAGAACATCGTTCTTTAGCTGCTTTCCAAGGAGGTAGGGAAATCTCAGCAAATAGTAGCTACTCATTTTTGTATATGTGAATCATAATAGATCACCAATATTAAGTCCCATCAGATATTTGCCTTAATTGCTCTTCCATTGTTCTGAAGAGACACTAAGACCAAGGCAACTCTTATAAAGAAAGCACTTAATTGGGGCCTAGCTTATTGTTTAAGAAGGTTAGTACATGATTCATAGGATGGGAAGCATAACAGCATAAAATTTATTTCCTGACCCTAAGTCATGAGGGAGAGATAGAGAGACACTGGCCCTAGTGTGCACTTTTGAACACCAAAGACAATTCTCAGTGACACATCTCATCCAACAAGAGCACACCTACTCTAACAGGGCCATATACCCTAATCTTTCTCAAATAGTTCTGGTAATTAAGCATTCAAATATATCAACTTATGGGGGAAATTCTTATTCAAACCATGACAATATTTCTTGCTTTTATGATACTCTTTCCATTACTGTAGATAGAGTTCTCTCACTGAACTTAAGTGGACAGAGATGATGTAAAAAATTTTGTGTTGTATGAATATAAGAAAATGGCTTAGTCATTAAGGAAACAGATGTTCCTTCCAAGAAATACACAATATAAATATTTCTTAAAGAAGTAAAAGTAAATATTTTCTCTCATTTCATTTAACCACTTGCAAATCTGGGAACATAAATTCTAAAGAAAATGGAAATGTACAAAGGGGTTTAAAGGGAATCTAACAAAAATAATTTTGAAAACTATAAACACCAGAGATTTCCTCTTGAGGCACATATTTTTAAGATCTTGTGACTCCTTAGTTAGAATCAGAGACATCAATTCAGTTTAAGATTAATTGTTACTACAGGAGCAATGAGATGGGGTTGCCTAGCATACAAATTGCCTTGGGTTACTCCCTAGGATACCTTTAACAAAGCAAAAGAAAATCATGATTATCAGGAATAATGAAAATTTCCATCTAGTTAATATAAAGGAGTCCTTTTCCTGTAACACATGATTAAAATAATTCCTATTGTACTGTGGGCAAATAGAATATGAGAGAAAACCCTAGTTTTGCTGTTTTTCCGTGGATCTGTGCTAGTGTACAGACACTGGTAATAGGCATAAGGTGGCATAAGGATGTAAGTAGAGTGTGCATATCTTAAAGTTTGAAAAACTCAAATGTGTTTTTCCATCTCAGAAACAGGCTATATAACAGCACAAATTAACAAAGCCTAGAAATTTCTATGAAAAGGCATTTTTTTTAAAGATATAACCTAAATCTCTTAATCATAAGAGCATGTACTCTTATTGTGAGACTGTCAGATGATAAATGAGATGTAGCCTCCTGAAATTAATTAGCTGAGGAGAATATCTACCTACCTTAGTAACTTCCTGTGGAAAGTATGCATTTGATTTTATGCTGAAAATCCTCATATAACTGCTAGTAATTTCATAAATCCTTTTGTTATTGATTAATTAATTAATTCTTTTTTTCTTTTCATTATTTTACACTACAGATTTTATTCCCCTCCCGGTCCACCCTGTGACTGTTCCACATCCCATACCTCCTCCCTGCCCCACTGTCTCCAAGAGATTAAATTTAAAAGAAAGTGAACAAAGAATTTGTAAGCCACACGAAAATGTAATTGTTTTGTTTAAATAAAATGTCATTTTGAGAACATGATTTGAGCCTATAGAGTTGCTTGTGTGTTTTCTTTTATTCCAAATTTATTCCACTAGAAAATTAATATGCAATTAGGAGACTTTTTAAAAGCTCTGTATTTCTAAATGTCAACACTAGACTCCTACTTTGATGGTTGCTGAAATAATGCATAAAATATTTTGCATAAACTTTAAAATGCCTGTTTACCTCTCACCTCCCATAGCCTATCAAGCAGTCATCTACAGCACTTCTAAATATATATGCATATAATTATTTTGAATTTATTTACAAAAGGTTATTTCAATTTTATCTAATGCACTCTCTATTAAAGAGACTTGAGCTCATTCTCAACAGAATATACCTATGATACATATCAACTTTAATTATTTGGCAATTGATTATATCAAGTCTAAATCAATAAACTAATTCTTCAAGTTTTTTAACTACTTAATTTGGTTCTTTAGCAAATTTAAACATTTACATAATACATGCTGACTGTTCTCACCACAATGTATTCTCTCATCTTTCCTTCTTTGTCATATTCATATCTACTCATTTCTTTTGTAACGTCTAAGTTTAACTCCAGCTTCCTGTCTGACCCTTTAGCCCCTTGTAGGTTATACAGTGGGTATACAACTGAAGAATAAGATTCCATTTCTTCAAAACTTAGCCAATAGCTCAGTTTTAAAAGATAAGTTTCTGTGTTGTCCTCCTCTTTTCATGATTAAATATTAGTAGGTCCAATCTAGTAAAAACAGTATTACTAAAACAATGAGATTGTTTTGTTTTAAATTAAATATGTATTGAGATATGGTATGGTAATACCCTCAAAACTGATTGTTTTGCTTGGAATTGCTCTGTCTACCTGGGATCTTTGGTCAATATGCATGAATTTTAGATTTTTTTTTCATATTTTTGTGAAGAATGTTATAGGGGTTTCTACTAAGATTGCATTGAATCTGTAAATTACTTTTTGTAGAATACAATTTTCACTATATTAATTTTACCAATCCATGATCATGAGAAGTGTTTCATTTTCTAATGTCTTCCTCAATCTCTTCAGAGACTTGACGTTTTCATTGTAGAGCTGTTTGTCTCATGTATTGTTTATTCCAAGATATTTTATTGTTTATGAGACTTATGAATGTAGTGTGCCCATAATCTTCTTCTCACTATACTTGCTATAGATGTATACAAAGGGTATTGATTTTTGTAAATTGACTTTGTATCTGTTCACTTTGCTGACAGTAAACATGATTGGATCTTGAATCAGGTAGAAAAACCACAGAAGTAGAAATCACTAGTTCTAAAACCATAACTAAGCATAAGTTTTCCTATATTGTGCTGGTGAGTAGTACTTAAAACAATAATTGCTCTTTTTATTGGTTATTTTATTTATTTACATTTCAAATGTTATCCCCTTCCAGGTTTCCCCTCTGGAAACACCCTATCACATCCCCCCTTCTCCCTGCTTCTATGAGTATGCTCCCTCACCCATCCACCCCATCCTGCCTCAGCTACATAACATTCTCCTACATTGGGTTATTGAGCCTCCCCAGGACGAAGATGATCCTGTCCCATTGAGGCCAGACAAGGCCATCCTATACTATATATGCAGGTGGAGCTATGGATCCCTCCATGAGTACTCTTTGGATGGTAGTTTAGTCCCTGGGAGCTCTGGAGTGTACAGTTAGTTGATATTGTTTTTCTTCCTATGGGCTTGCAATTGACTTCAGCTCCTTCTGTTCTTCTCTAACTCTTCTATTGGGGTACCTAGACTCAGTACAATGGTTGGCTGTGACTATATGCATCTGTAGTAATCAGGTATTGGCAGAGTCTTTCAGGGGATATCTATACCAGACTCTTGTCACCAAGCACTTCTTGGCATCAGCAATAGTGTCTAAGGTTTGGTGTCTGCAGAAGGGATGTATCTTTAGGAGGCAGCTGTCTTTGGATGGTCTTTTCTTCACTCTCTACCCTATTTTCCCCCCTGTGTTTCCTTTAGACAGGAACAATTCTGGATTAAAAATTTTGAGATGGGTGGGTGACCCCCTCCCTCAACTGGAGGCCATGCCTATCAACTGGAGGTGGTCTCTATAGGTTCTACCTCCCCTTTGTTGGGTATTTCAGCTAAACTAATTCCTATTGGGTCTTGAGAACCTCTCACTTTCCTAGCATCTAGGACTTTCTAGTGACTACTCCCAGTTCTCTACCCCACACTGCTACATATTTCTAATTATTTCTCTGACCCTCTCAACTTCTCTCCTATCTCTTCCTATACCTGATCCTGATCCCCACCTTTATTTCCCTCTCCCTCTTCTCTCTATCCCAAGTCCCTTTCTCCCTCTACCTCCCATGATTATTTTGTTCTCCCTTCTAAGTAGGATTGAAGCATCCACATTTTAGGTCTTCTTTCTTGTTAAGCTTAGTATAGTCTGTGAGTTATACAATGGGTAGTTTGAGCTTTTGGGCTAATATGCACTTATCATTGAGTACATACAATGTGAATACTTTTGTGTCTTGGTTACCTCACTCAGGATATCTTCTAGTTCTATCCAGTTGCCTGAAAATTTCATAAAGTCATTGTTTCTAATGGCTCAGTAAAACTCCACTTTGAAAATGTATTACATTTTCTGTATCCATTCTTCCATTGAAGAATATTTTGGTTATTTTCAGCTTTTAGCTATTATAAATAAGGCTGCTATGAACATAGTGAAGAATATGTCCTTATTATATGTCGGAGTATCTTTTGGGTATATGACCAGTAGTGGTATAGCTGTGTCTTCAGGTAGAACTATTTCTATTTTTCTGAGGAACAGCCAGATGCTTTTTCAAAGTGGTTTTATGAGCATGTAATCCCACCAGCAATGGAGGAATGTTCCTCTTTCTCCATATCCTCCCTAGTACTGTTGTTGCCTGAGTTTTGATCTTAGCCATTCTGACTGGTGTAGGTGGAATCTCAAGAGTTGTTTTAATTTGCATTTCCCTGAAGAATAAGGATGTTGAACATTTTCTTTAGATACTATTTGGCTATTTGAGATTCCTCAGTTGAGAAGCTATGCATAAATATATAATAACTTCACAGAAAAATAGATCCAGAATTTATACTTTTCACAAAAATTTCAATGGAGATCTCATATATATATATATATATATATATATATATATATATATATATATATATATATGGTTTTTCAAGACAGGGTTTCTCTGTAGCCCTGGCTGTCCTGGAAATAACTCTGTAGACCAGGCTGGCATCAAACTCAGAAATCCACCTGCCTCTGCCTCCCAAGTGCTGGGATTAAAGGCAAGCACCACCACCGCCCAGTTAACAATTTTTAATAAGAGTAAAACTGTCCTAAAATATACTACTTAAGAATTAAGGAGAAGGCTTAGAGAAGGATATAATATACAACTTTATGTGAAAATTAAATTTTATTTTTATATTTTGTTCAACTCTGGGCATAATGCTTTACATATATCAAGATGGAAGCTATATTACAAAAGTGATTATGACAAGTGTGGTAAGAAGAAAAGGGGGGAAAGTAAATCTCTTAAGTATATTTAATTTGTGCTAGATTAATAAAATCTAGTACACCAAAATCCCCCCCCCAAAAAATCAATATTTAGGTAAAGATTAAGGGATTGAGTTGAACTATGAAGTTTTCTAGAAATGTATGCAAATTAAAGATGTAAAAAATGACCAAGAGTAGATCAAAAGGACAAAATGTAAAATAAAGAAAATAAAATTTCAGGTAAATACAGTACAATAAACCTCAGAGTAGGAAGCAAAGTAGTAAGCTTACAGAAACCAATAAATTTGTGAGAAAGTAGAACTAAATTCCAAGTTAGGTCTTTTAAAAATTCAATTTTTACTTGTTGAGTTTAGAAAAATTATAACATTGAGCGTTGGATTCCTCTTCTAACAAACTATTGGCTGTAAATATGCATTTGAACAGTTATAGGAAAAGATTCCTAGGTTGTTAACATAGTGTCTCATAAGTTCATAAAACTCAATAAATATTATATGGTCTTGGAATAAACCTAGGATTAATTGTGACTATGTTTATATTAATGAATCTAAAGACAGGTATTTAAGAACATCAGAAGTTATCTATTTTCTAAATCTGAGAGGTAATTATATATTTTCCTAAATTTCCAATAAGAAACTTTATTGAGTTTCAGTTTATGAGCTAAAGTATTGTTACGAACAGCTATTAATCAAATAAAATCTGATCATGATTATTGTTAATATGTGCATGAATAACCACGAGGTAGTAAAACAGAGAAACAGAATTTACATTACAAGTATATTCACCAAATAGTTAAACAGTGAAACAAAATTAATATACTAGGTATTGAAAAATACTAAATAAATTCCCTGGAATTTTACTTTATATTTTACTATGTTTTCTAGACTAATACTTGATAGAAATACCATTTAATTATAATTTTATAAAACAGCTATACAGCTTTTTATATACTAAGAGGTATATTGTCTTAAGGATATGTGTTTATATATAAAATCCACTTTATGTTAGTACAGGTTTTTTAAAAGGTATTTAATAAACTCACACTTTATTTTAAAAATATCTGTTTTACTTATTGACTGGTTTTGTATAACCATTGGATAGTTAGAGTGTTATTATCTTAGCAAAATGCCATCAGTTTTTAATGTTTGGACTTTTCCTTTGAACAAATCTGAGCAAACCCTGGTAACTATGACAAATGACTGGATGATCACAAGTGATTGATGGATGCCCAGAGGTCTGATAATGCCATAATATTCAATGAAAATACAATTTATCTTAAGTGAAAAATATTGCTATTTCCAGACCTTCCTCAGCATCAATATGGAGTTTAATAGGAAATATCAGTAGTTTTCTAGGTTCAAGTTCAAGAGAGTTAAAGCAAGTCTTTGCAGCATCATTTATTACCACCGTAAGTATTTTTTATAAGTAGTATCCATAAGCAGAATTCATGTTCATCCAAGGGAGACCAAACTTATAAGTTACTATATCAACTTCTAAAAGTTAACGAGCAGCCTGGGGACTTATGATTTACTGTCAGCCCACTAAGAAATGTCAGTGCCCTAGAATAGGAGGAGGCAAGTGTCATCTGACGGGATTTGTGAACTTTTCAC
This sequence comes from Montemys delectorum, assembly GCA_019843815.1. NCBI lineage: Eukaryota > Metazoa > Chordata > Mammalia > Rodentia > Muridae > Montemys > Montemys delectorum. Next base: position 8,067 of record JADRCD010191248.1, on the reverse strand, counting down.
TTTGCCATGCTGTAGACAGCAAACAGAAAATTAGTCTATAAATAATTGAACTTGATTTTTTTTGAAAATCTATCACAGCATGTTAAAAGCAACTTTGCTCTTAAGTTAGTTCTCCACAAGTAGTAAATATGTCAAATAGTCTTTAAATAATGCAACATAATAGAGCAAGAGATAAGATATTTAATAAGAACAGAGAACACAAGACATTAGGAAAATATACAGTATGGATGACTCTGTTGCTTTTATTCCCTTTCTGAGGAAGTTAGAATATAAATTTGGCCAAAAATCAACAATTAAAGGAAGACAATTTGCATAATGATGTGACAATATTCTCATGAATTAATACAATTTTCTAAATAATTATTACTAGTGTGAAGATCTTTAGTATGTATAAAGATCAACTTGGGTTTTCTTCCCTTGTAATTTAGTTTTAATTAAAAATAGATTCATGTGTCATACAGGACACTTCAACCACAACTTCCTCTCCCTTCACTCCTAGATCCACCACTCCTACTTCCCCTCTCCATCAGATCCACTTTCCCTCCACTTTCTATTCAGAAAAAAAGCAGGTCTCCAAGAGATGACAACTAAAACATGATACAAGATAAGGCAAAAGTCATCATTCTGGCTTGACAACGCAACACAATAGGAGGAAAAGAGCCTCAAGAGCAGGCAAAAGAGTCGGCTATACTCCCACTGTTAGACATCTCACAAGAACAGCAAGCATACAGCCATAATATATATTCAGAGGACCTGGTGCAGTGGTACAGTGCTTATCTTTTTAGACTATGTGAACACGTGTGACCCCTGCTTACCTAATTCAGTGTGCCATCCTATAGTCTTTCCTTCACCTCTTCTGAAGGGCTCCTGATCTCTGCAGGAAGGAATCTGATGGAGAATTCAACTTAAGTCTTCTCTCTCTCTGAATACTCTTTGACTCAGAGTCTCTGTACTAACTCCCATGTACTGCCATAGGAAGGTTCCCTGATGATGACTGGACAAGGCCCTGATCTATGAGTGTAACAGAATAACATTAGGAGCACCTGACCACAACACCCCACTAAGTGTACTTGAGAACTGGTCACATAACAAGCATAGGGCCCAGAGTTCTCCATGCTAATGAGGTATCTAGATGGATAGTTGAGGGTATACCCGTTAGCCTTCCATTCCTGTAAAAGGGAAAACTGTCAATGGGGGAGGGAGCTTTTGCCCCACCAACTAAGTTTCCTGCAGAAGGCCACTCTGATTTCCTGACATTCCCCTCTAAACTAAGCTGAGTTCCCCCTTCCCACTGCCTCAGGCTCATCTCTGGCCAGTGCCCTGTTCCCAACTCCTCAAGGTTTCCAGCAGTGTCTGGGTGCCAGGGAGTTTGGAAACCACAGTCTAGGCCTCAGCCATTTCTCACCTAGGCTGGGGGCCCCACCTTTGGTTGCATTCAACCTTCCCTGAGGGGTTTTTCAGCATGCTATCTGCAGGGTACCCTGATGAAGGGGAGAATGGAATGTAGCCTAGAGGCTCTACAACTCTTCTGTTCCAGCAGTGTTCATACAGACAGTTGTGAGGCCTACTCGCACCATTGCATATCTTTCGGGCAGGACAAAAGGTAGATGGAGGACTTTCTAGGCTAGGATGGTGTCCAGGTTTCTCTTTCCTAAGCCTGCAGGGTACCTTCTTACACTAAAGAGACTAGAACGTAGGGGTGAGGGCTCAAAGCCCACACCAGCTCAGCTTCTCTAAATTCAGTGGTCTTCGTAGACATTGTCTTTGGCAATGGACTCTGTTGTCAGCTTTCAGAGTGAGTCCTGTCTTAGTACTAGCCTGGCTTGTTTAGGGTGTTTCCACATGAACTTCTTGGCCAAACACTCAAGCTAATGAAACCCAATACCACCGCTGGAAGGTCTGCCTGGTTACAGAAGATAGACAGTTCAGATTCCATATCTTCCAATGCTGAGTCTTCACTAGGGTCAACAGATTCCAGGGCATTTCTACTACATTACATTTCCGTACCACCCCCAAATGTTCCTCAGTTCCAGTTGTAGCTCCTTTCACTCTCTCCCTCCATTCTTCCCTAACACATTTTTCCTGCTCCTGGCTTTACCCGCTGACAGACTACCCACAGAATCTACTCTATTTCCCCCCTCCCAGGAGATCTACATCTCCTTTATAGCTCTCCTCTTGCCTACCCTGCTGTGGACCAGAGCTTGACTACTATTTACCTAAAGCTAATATCCATGTATAAGTAAGTACATGCCATATTTGCCTTTCTACAAATTTTCTCACTCAGGATGATTTTTTTTCTAGTTTCATTCATTTTCCAGGCATCCTTATAATGACATTTTTGTTTTTGCAACTGAGTAACACTCTATATTGTACTGTATAACATACCATAACCTCTTTATCCATTCTTTGGTTTAGGGACTTCTAAGATTTTCTAGTTTCTCGGTTTTATGAATAAGGCTGCCACTAACATAATTAAGAAAATATCTTTGTGGTAGGATGGAGCATCCTTTGGGTATATGTCTAAGAGCAGTATAGTTAGTTATTTGGGTAGGTTGACTCTCAATTTTCTAAGGAGCCATCATATTGATTTCCAGAGTGGCTGTGCAAGGTTATACACCCAGTAGCAATGGAGGAGTATTCTTCTTGCTCCACATTCTTGACACCATGAACTATTATTCCTGTTATTCATCTTAGCTATTTTTCTTTTTTCTTTCTTTTCCTTTCTTTTCTTTTTTTTCTTTTTCTCTCTTTTTTATTTTTATTTTTTAGGATGACTTCTCACTGTACCTCTGGCTGTCCTGGTACTTACTTAATAGACCAAGCTGGACTTGAATTCAAGAGATCTGCCTGCCTCTACTTCTTCCTCCTCAGTTCTGAGATTAAAGGCATACATACCACCACTGTCCAGCTAGAAGGAATGTTTCAATTTGTTTTAATTTATATTTACTTTATGGGTAAGAATGTTCTTTATGTTTTTCTCACCCTTTTATGATTTCTGTATTGAGAATTCTCTCTTGAGATCTGTACCACATTTTAAATTGTTTATTTGGTTTGTTGATTTTTTTTCGTTTTCTTTTTAGTTCTTTACATATTTTGAATATTAGTCCTATGTTGGATGTAAAATAGGTCAAAATCTTTTTACCATTTTGCAGGCTTCTCTTTATGCAACTACAATATCCTTTGTCTTACAAATACTTTTCGTTATCATGAGGTCTCATTTATCAATAGTTTACCTTAGTACCTGTGCTATAGGTATTGTGTTAAGAAGGTCAGACCCTGTGCCAATGCATTTAAGGTTATTCCCTGTTAGTATCAGGAACTCTGAAAGTAGTGAGATCACTTAGGCAGGACCGGAACACCTGTTGCCAAGGCAGTAGCCACCATATTCCCAGAATCCACTTGGCTTACCTCCCATCTTTACCTGTAATTACGTCATCACCTATATATACAGAAACTCCCCCCAATCTCTCTCTCACTCTTTCCCACCTTGCCCTTCTCTCTCCCATTAAACCTCACATGGAACTGTTTGGCCTGGTGTAGTCCTTCAGAAGCTGTGTAACATTCAAGATCCTAACATTGGTGCCAAAACCCTGGAATCATTATGCAGTGGAGCTGTAGGGCACAGGTGGCTGTCACCGCCCAGCATAGCCTGCAACCACTCCTAAACGGCCACCAGAGCCATACTGCTTGCAGCCAGTGACATGGACTCCATCCCCTGGCACCTGCAGTCGTCTACCACGTGGATTTCCACCGCTGTAGGCCATCGCTACCACAGCAAGATTCACATATTTCTACCACGTAAGCTTCTGGTCCACCTTGTGGGCTTCTGCTGGGCCCACACCAACCACTCAGGTCCATGTTTCCATCTACCAGTTTGCTAGAATTCTCACACAGACACTGATTGTTAAGGTCTGTCAGCAGGAGGGCCCCTAATTTCCCAGAAAGGGCCTGGCCAGCTTTTTCTGAGGGCTAAGGGATTGGCATTTTACAGCCTTGCCTCCCAGCTTACATATGAGTTAGGACATCAACTTTATAGCTGACCATATGCTTCAAGAGTGGCTCTCATTCCCCCTCCCCACCCACCCCCACCTACCCACCCATTCATCTATCGTCACTCCAATCCCTTCATGTGCTCCTCCCAAGAGGGCCATGCCCTAGGTGCCATCAAGAGGGGCATTGAGCTGTTGATTGCCCTCATTTTAAGCAGAACAGAGGGACATCACTCCCAGATAACCCTCCAGCTGATCTTCTAGACTTGGCTATGGCTGACTAAAGAGGCCCAAGCTGACCTGACTTGACCACTGCTATCATTAGTTTCATATTTAGGTGTGTACTTCTCACCCATTCCTTTTTGGTAGTGCCAACATATCCTGTCCCTTTATAGGGAAGGAATCTTCTAACTAGGCTGGGAGCCTCTATTTTCTTTGCTCTCCCAATTCGCTTAAACCCAAACTCACCAGCAGTTCCTCTGCTCCTTCTCCTAGCCAGCCAACCTAATAACACTACCATGTTATTTCCTTTACCAGCTTTGCAGGTAGATCCTCGAGTCTGGGACATCTAGAACCCCTCTGTTGCTAAACACCATTCTGCTGATGTCTTCCAATTACTGGACTCTACCAGGTACATAACCCAAGCTCAATATCCTCTCTCTCTCCAGAGCCTCAGAGGAATTAAACCTATCATTTCTGACCTTAGAGGGGGAAAAAAAAAACTCCTTTGCTCCACCTCTTCCCCCTTTAATATCCCTATACTAGCAGTTATGACACCTCAGACATATCAAAGTTTTTAATCCCAGACATGTTCCTGTCCAAAGGAAGAACAGGGACAAAAAATGAAACAGAGACTGACGGAAGGGCCATCAGGGAACTGTCTGACCTAAGGTTCCATCATGTCTGCAGACACTAACCCTACACTATTGCAGTGGTCAAGAGGAGCTTGCTAACAGGAACCTGGTGTGACATTTTCCTGGGACGTCCGGCCAGCAACTGACCAATGTAGATGTGGATACTGGGAGCCAATCATCAGACTGAGCTCAGGGACCCTGGTGTGGGAGCTGGTGGAAAGACTGGTGGAGCAGAGTGTGATTGAAATCCCATTGGAAGAACAACATAGCCTGGCCTGACCACCCAGTTCTCCCAGAGACTAGACCATCAAGCAATGATTGTACCAGGAGTGATTCATGGCTCTAGATACATATGTAGCAGGAGGATGGCCTTGCCTGACAGCAATGGGAGGGGAAGCCCTTGATCCCACAGAGTTTTAATGCCTCAGCATAGGGGGATGTTGAAACAGTGGGATGGGAGAGGGGGGTAGGTGAGGGAGCACTCTCATACAGGCAAAGAGGAGAGGGGAGGGCAGATGTGGCATGGGGGCTTGGTGGAGGGTTAACCTGAAAGTGGGATACCATTTGAGATGTAAATGAATGGAATGAATAATAATAAAAAAGAAGTGTTGGAATGTTGATGTGGATTTTGTTGAACATACAGACTGCATCTGGTATGATGGCCAGTATTACTATGTTAATGCTTCCAATCCATGGACATGGGGGATCTTTCCATCTTCTGATATCTTTCTAAATTTTTTTTTCTATAAAGACTTGACATTTTTATCATTCAAGTCTTTCACTTGCATGGTTAATGTTGCACCAAGATATCTTATATGTTTTTAAAAACAGATTTCTTTCTTTCTTTATTCTTAGTCCATTCATGTATTGCCGGTATATTTGACAGTGTGAGTGGGTTGAATACACTGGAATTGGAATTACAGACAGTTGTGAGCTGCCATGTGGGTGCTGGGAATTGAATCTGGATCTCCTGGAGGAGTAGTCAGTGCTCTTAACCAGTGGGCCATCTCTCTAGCCACAATACTAGGTGTTATTTGAGGCTAATGTGAAGGGTGCTCTTTCTCTGATTTCTTCCTCAGATCATCTGTCATTTGGATGTAGGAGGGTTACTGATTTTTTTAATCAATTTCTTATCCAGCCAGCTTGCTGAAATATTTATAGACTGTAGGAGTTCCCTCATAGAAAGTACACGATTATGAATGTAAATTATCATGTGACGGCAAATAATTATACTTTGACTTCTTTCTTTCCAATTTGTATTCCCTTGATCTTCTTCAGTTGTCTTATTTATCAACCTGAAATTTCAGTATTATATTGAATATATATATATATATATATATATTGAGGAAGTAGGCAACCTTCTCTTGTTCCCAATTTTTGTCAAATTTCTTTGAGTTTTTCTCCATTTAATTTGATCATGGTTCTAGGCTTGCTACACAATGCCTTTAGTATGTTTAGGTATGTCCTTGTATCCCTATATTCTTTAATACAAGATAATAGGTATTAACTATCATTATTCACTGATACCTCTCAATATCAATGATCTCAATTTGCCAAGCCCATGTTTTCAGTGTTCTTAAGAAAAAACACTAGAGTTTTAAGTGACTCTCAAATGGTACAAAACAATTTGGAAAAGAATGAAGGGTGTATTATTTCCTTAAAATCAATACTTTGTAAATCTTTCAGATATGTTGAGAAACACTATAGCAAAATGTGAAGGTAGCTTTAAAACTGTACTTAAAGTTTCAAAACAGTTTTCTCTGTTGCATTTTTATATATTTACAGTATATTAGAAAATATACAGCTTAATATGAGTTTTGTGAAGAATATGGTTGACTTATGTTCCTCATAGAAAATCAAACTATATTGTCATTAATAATGATGTAATGGTTAATAATAAAAAAAAAACTCTACCATCAGGCATAAAATCCAAACTTAGAAATAACCAGGCATAAAGCCTGAAAAGTTCTGCATAAAAAGTGCAAATACCCACTTCCCACCACAATTTCCTGGCAGAGCAGAAGCTAAAGCCCTTTAACAGACAGCAAGTGGAGGCCCATGAGAAGTGGATAATGAGCTAGGGGCTGAAGTCTCAGGCATACCACACATGAAAACTTCCTAGAGCTGGGGCAGACAGGCTAGGCTCCCAGCCAATACCTGTGGGTATGAAGCTCAGCTCTCACTGAAAGGCAAACTGTGGTTCCAGTGCAGGACCAGCAAGAGCATCCTGCTACACTGAGTTGAAGGGTAGAAGTTAACTGCAATAAACCAGTATTGGCCAAAAGAGCATGCAGATGCACAGAAGGACAATAGGAACATTTTTCTGGAGCTGCGGACCTGCGATGGGACTGAAAAGCTCCAAACTTTTGAACTGGTAAGGTAGTAAGTTTGAAAATAATTAAAAAAAATAGTAAAGAAAGTAGGTATTCAAATAATTATAGGATGGAATAATTATTTAAAATAAGGAATTGAAGTTATTAAGGAGAGAGAAAACAAAAAGAAAAATATTTTTTGTGTGTTAAAATGTAAAACACAATGTCACAATGCATCTCAATCCCTTATGGTTTTATTTCACTACCAACATACATATAATTGCTTTTCAGTAATGATTACATATATATAAAATCATTATATATACTATATATACTAGATATACTATATATACTAGATATACTATATATACTATATATACTATATATACTATATATGTGTTCTTTAAATCAGAATAAAGAACCTTAAGAAGAATGAAGTCTGGAACCTACAATAACAGCAAAAATGTAGTTCCAGATGAGAAAAAAATTCTAAAACGCTTGAGAAATTAAAATGGCAACCAATAGAGATGAAATATACTGAATTAAGAGTAACAATTATATCCGATTCCACCTTTGAGCAATGTCTTATGATAGTGTTATGTGTTTCATTTTCTAGAGTTTAGAGAATTAAGATATTTATACAAGTTGATACACCATACTGTTGATACATATTCAAAATTCCAATGGGCTTCTGGGTTAAATTGTGAAAAGGCTGATGCTGAGATTGCACATTAAGCTTTCATGGAAATAACTTTGGAGATTGACCTGACAGTGTTTTCATATGTATCCATTAGAATATAATGATGTTTATGCTTATGGCCTAAAACATGTTTCAAATATAACTTTCAATCCAATTATGGAGAAATCTAACAGAATTTTAGAGGAATGATCGCAGAACAGAAGGGGGAAATG